>JAOBAT010073802.1:0-21154 GCA_026413305.1 Hydrozoanthus tunicans | reverse complement strand
GGGAGGGTCTCGTTCCCAGAGCCACGATCCTTTTGGTCAGCAATTTGTTGGGATAAGAACGAAGACTTGAGTTGAGAGGAAGCTGCCATTAAACTCTTTAATTTAAACTGAGTTTGGTTAACAATGCATTTGAGGAAACTAGATGTCGATAATATTAAATGAGGTGTAAACCATTCTTTCGCAAGTAGCTTTCCACCCAGTTGCAATGGTAAATGATATGGAGAACGGTTGTCCGTTGACTGAGCAAATGAAGCGAGAGGAACAGAGGTGAGCGCGAGTTTTGTAAACTGCTAATATGTTTTTTTCTAACCCTAAGAGGTACAACCCAAAAGCGGACAACATTTCAATCAATTCAATGAGGCTTAAGGTAACACCATCAAACACTTTCCACACTATTTGTAAACAGATCAGGTTTCTGTTTTACATACGTCAATGGCGCGCATGCATGGTTATTTGGTAGGTTTTGTTCTTCAGGAGCACATGGCGTCCTGTTATTCTTGAGTTATGTTTGCTGGTATCAAAAGCGTTCTATTCACAGCCATCCCTCAGTATCCCTCATATCTTTACAGTTTTTGAAAGTTCTAATTACTTGCCTGAATTTGGCTAAATTTCCTTACTCACCCATACTTCATTATGCATACGAAGCTATTGATCTTCAAACCAAAATATCGGATAAACTTCGCTGTACGAGCAACCAAAAATTCTCGAAATCACTGTTAGGGTTAGAAGTAATGGTTAGGGTTTGGGTAAGGATTGTATCTTTTAATTCCAGAAACGAAAATACACTGCATGAAAATGTGAAGTTGGCGGACACTACTGTATGCATAATTAAGTATGTGTGAGAAAAGAAATTTTACCCAACATTGTATACAAATGTCAAAATTTTGTCTTTCGCTGCCTAAGGGGTACTAAGTCGAAGAATTTAACCCCAAAGAGGTACAACGAGCATCCCTGCCCTATAAAAAAAATGTGGGAATCCCACCGTTTTAACTAACTGCAACCCAGTATCTCATCTGAAATTCAGTTGATAACTCTCTTAAGTCCCCATCAACTTAATTTTTTACTGTTTAGATTAAGACTGTTGTAATCTAAGAACTAAAAATTTGATTAAGAAAAAAATTTCCATGCCCCAAGAATGCTTTTTCACCAAAAAAAGATTGGAATGAAATTTCGACCGAGCAGGCAGGAGACTGGTAACCTGTGATGTAGCAGCACTGAGTTGTGTGGATTTTGTTTAAAATTTTCATTGCTTTTAAAAATGATAAGAAAATTTTTATTTCAAACAATTTCAAGAGAATAATTCTTTAATAGAAGTTATAACAATGTGGCTATTGTTGTCAAAATCCAGTGTTTTGAGATAAAAAAGATTGTTTCTGCCTCCTGCTTTGTCAGCATTGCACGTTTCAAGCCTAAAAATGTAACAGGAACAGCGAGAAACTGGTATATTTTCAATAATTACTACTTTTAAAGGGTTCTACTTTTCATCTGCAAATTTAAAAAAATAAGCTTTTTTAGGACTTTAAAGGAACCTTGGCTGTACAGCTTTCTGGTTTCAAATAAAATTGTTAAAGTGCCTATGAAAAAAAGTTTGTTTTTTCACATTTTTGCAGCTTATTATGTTTTAAAAAGTGGTTTTTAGGATTTTAAAGGAACCTTGGCTGTACAGCTTTCTGGTTTCAAATAAAATTGTTAAAGTGCCTATGAAAAAAAAGTTTATTTTTTCATATTTTTGCAGCTTATTATGTTTTAAAAAGTGGTAAGAGAGAAAAAACTGCAAAAATAACTTGAAATGTATAATGAAATTTATAGGTTTGATTTTGGTTTGGAGGATTTTCTGGATCCTTTTGGATGCGCTATTTTAAATCTGTGAATCTAACCAAAGCAGAAACAATGAAAACCCTGCACTAAGCTCAGATAATTATGATGTTTTGCTGTGAGAGCAGTTGCAGTTTGTTTTGAAGAGTGTACAAGATCCTTTAACTTACCCTTGTATGAAAACAGAGAAAGTTAATGTTACCTAAACTTTTTGAACCATTTCTTTTTACAGTTGAGAATGAAGACAAAAATGAAAATGCTCAAGATATCAAGACAGTATAGAAGACACAGAAGGTAAGGAATTGTGAGAATTGCAAGGAAATTTTTATATTTCTAGTTGGAACCCAGTCAGACCACTTTACATGTGTATTGTGTCTGGGAGTAAGACACTTTACCCCACTTGTTCCAGTTGACTAAGCTGTATATATGAGTACCAGCTTCTGATGGACTGGCACTGGATAAGCGCCCAACAAGGGGGAATTAAACTCATTGGGAACCTGAGATACTGTAAGTGCTGGCCCAAAGGGGCACTAAGCTTGACAAAGGATTTAGCTTATAATGTAACTAAGGGTACTTTAGTACATACAAGTCAGACTGCATAAATTTGTGAAAAGACCAGTCATACAGATCAGACAAAATGTCTAGAGCAGTTTCTTTGTTCCAAGCCAAGAACTGTTCTCTTCATTTAACTACCATAACAATTTATGAACTGTTTCTGAAATTGTTTAATAATTGTCATTGGCCATATCACAGGTAGTTTTGTTAGTATTCTTGTATTTACTGTAGTGTATATTATATCTAAGAACAAATGCCTCTCTTTAATAAACACCATAAGGTTATATAGTGGCCCCTACTCTAAACTAGGAAAGAAGAACAAGTGGTTAGAGCATTACTTTGCTTTAGGTTAAACTTATCCAGATGAATTAACTGAGTTGGAAACATGCAATCTGTATTAATAGATTAGGTACTACTAGTGAACCAGAGGACCTTAGGGAAAATCTGTGCACGATTTGCACAAGAATCACGTGATGGGAAACCATTGTGAATTATACAATATAAATAAATAAATCACATAATTCTATATAGTAAGCAAATGCAATACATTGGGTCACTCCCAGTGGAATTTTACTATAATTTATCAGTATAAAAGTTATTTGCATATAATTATGTTAACATTAAATTTTGTTGCTTTTTTCGCTGCTGCATTCTTATTTCAACACTGAAGAAAACCGATCAGGTCAAAGGCCTATGTAGCTGAAGTAATGTAACTGTATGGTGTTGATTAAATTGTTTGTGTTAGTGTATTTGTTAAAGCATATATGCATATACCTGGCCATAATGTATTTAAGAAAAGATTTTGCCAGCATTTAGAAGTGCAAGAAGAAACTCTTACCATATCTATATCTATGGGCCTTACATGCTCATCTTATGGGATTATTAAGGTAGCTAGCCTCTATGGAAACACTTTTCTCTGGAGAATAAATAACTATACTCACTGTCTGTTTAATAATAATTATTAGAATACGAGCTGGGAATTTCTATTGGCTGATAGAAAGATGAGGGCAAAGCCTGAGTTGTTCAATCAACAGCTGATAGGAGTTAAGAGTGAGTGTTCTAATTGTTTTAGTATAAATCTCTCAATAATTGCTATGGCAATCTGTCAAGTGATTTTTGTTTCTTAACTGTCCAGCTAATAGAAATTAAGAGTGACTTTGCGGTAGAATCGCCTACAGTGCGCAACTTGGGAAAATTTGATTTTTCAAAAACCACACCAAAATGAAGGCTTACAGACACTATTCATAAAAATATAATTTTAAGTTTTATCAGTCAAATATTTTTTTCGCGAGATGACTTTTTCTTGTCTTAGCCCAAGAGACCAAAAATCACCCCAAAATTGACCTAAAATCGGGCTTTGTTTGGAACTTAAAAAAACTAGCTCACATCAAAATTTTTACTCTAGGAATACTTTCTAGTCTTGTGTATATCCAGGTCTTTAGAAGTCCAACTCGAGAGTGTTGAATTTGTTTACAATTTTTTGGAAACTATCATTTGGAGGAGCAAATCCTGGATATCAATTTTAGCCAAGTTTCAGGGCTTCAAAACCTCAGTTGGTACATGATTCTGACTAGAATTGATGTTACTAATGAAAAGGTATATACTCCTTCTTTAAATCTGTGGAATAAAATTTTGGGACAGTTCAAATGGTGAGTGCTGTGAAATGCCCAAAGTTGTGCCGTTGCAGCGAAAATTTACGGTGTTAACATGAGCAAGCAACACCAACAATCTATAATTATCCTCTGAATTTACTGCCGGATCGGCATGAAATGAATACAATCAAGCAAAGCTAATGAAATGGAATTTTATAGCAATCAAATAGAGTTTTTGAATACACATTTTCACCTCTACATACTGCCAAACTTGAACAGCTTCCATTTGAAAAACCACAATGTAAACAAAACAAACTGCTTGATTCTGGTCACGTATGTCAAATTCGCACAGATGAACGTCAAGAATTTTGCATCAAAATCCGCAGCGACTGTACGAAAATGTCGAATTTTGTCTTGACATGACTTCTGAGAAAGGTTGAAGGACTTATGTTGGTGTTTTGAACCAAATGGAGGCACATATTCTTTGCTTTACTCGCCCTGTTATTGCACACTTGATACTAGATCCAGTCCTCTTGAACCTACAGTAGGTTGACAGAGGAAGACAAAGCTTGTTGTTTTGTTTGTTATTGTGGGAGTTTTCCTGTAATATTAAAATAATTGTGCCCTTGTATCGCCTGGGAAAACTCAATGGACTCTCTGCGTCCATGTTAAGGCAGATTTGTGAGTACTTTGACCTAGACATTGAAACAATCACTGCACAAAAAAGGCTTGATACGATGCACTTCTTGGCAATGCAGTTGCGAAACATTAACAGAAGCAAACAAACAAATAAGAAACCCAAATAAGTAGGAAACAATACTAACAGAACAGAACCAGGCTCTTTCTCTTTTTGCTTGAAAATGAGTGAACATTTGTTTAATTTATTTAGCTTCTTTCTCATTGTTCAAACCACTTCCAGGGGCACACTTGTTTTAATATCACCTGATAGATAGCGAGTAGGGAACCAATCAGGTTGTAGCTTTTGTGATAGATAGCAACTTGATTTATACTTACTAAATATGGTACAGAATCAAAGCATGTTCTTCTTGGTCAGCTGATCTCTCATCAGCAGCTGAAGCAGCAACAGGAATGGTTTTTCTTTACTTGGCGTGGGTTCTCTCCTTGACTCCTGGCATTTAACATCGATTTTTTGGATTACTGCACTTGGGGTACATCCAGTTTAATAACTAGTCGGTTTTAGTCTTTATGATGCTGCCTTTTACCTGGAAAAGGGGTAGGGAACACCTAGCAACACGGCCAGAGCACAATCAGGGTGTCAAAGTTGGGTCCACCAAGGGCCCAAAATCGAGTTTCAATATTCTTAGTTTTTTTTGCAGTTTTGAAGAGACTAATATGTCAGGGTTAATAACCTAAAATATCTTTGAACAACAACTTTTTCTTGTTGAGATCTGGCGTCATTCTTTTAGTTAACTATTAAGGGGTATGGACACTACAGCCAATGCATAAGTTTTATAAAACTAGCAAAACTGAAACACAAACATGCATGTACATAACAAAATAGTAATTTATTTTGAAGCTTAATATCCACCAAGTGAAAAACTAATGATATTAACTTGAATAGATGAAAAAGTGCAATAATACCAAATGTGCAAACTAATGAACAACATTTGCAATCAGTGTAAAACACACTAATGCTAGAAAAATATGCAAATTTGTATATCCTACATTATTAAAAGGCTTGTCTATATGTTTATAACCTGTTGATGACCTACTAGGAGTTTTTTGAAAGGTCATTTCTTTGGTTCCTACATTTACTTGATCTTTAAACCATCCAAAACCTCAGTTAGGGGGGAGGGGGTACGGACACTACAAGAATATTTGTTATTAGTTATACAGCAATTTATCATGTTTCTAAGACTAATGAATCAAAACCTTACTCAAAAAACCTCAAGAAATAAAAAGTATAGTGCAAAAACGATGTAAGTGACTTTTGATAAAGTTCTCAATTCTCCTTACATTATCCCTTTTATATATGAAACCATTGTTTTTTACATCGTTTTTGCATTAGGCTTTTAAAATATTGAATGTAAGTGTAGATTCATGTTCGATGGTAGTTTTGTCTTTAAACTAATTTAAGAATATTAGATGATTTGTTTAGAAGAGACTGGGAAAACCGAAAAAGCTGACACCTATTGGTGCTTTGAGAATCGCAAGGCATTAGATCATCTAAAATCACAAGAACTTGGGAAAAGCTTTCCCAAGAAATGTCACTGACTGTTGGCCAGTAAAACATGTTTTTGCTGTTATCTTTCATCATGAACTGCAACTTAATTAGCTGCTGCTCCGGTCTATCTCTAGAACCTGTGCCACAAACTTCTCCATCCTTCCACATTTGTCAGTAAGGTAAACAGAGACAAAGTTGTCCTTGACCAAATCTCTTCTCTGCTCTTGGTCATCTTCTTGTATCTGATCCATCTTGAGTATTTTTTCTTTATTTTATCTAAAACTATCACGAAAGTTGAGGAACAGGCAGTTTAAGCCAAACTGTCATAAAGAATCCTTGTGGGGCTTGGTAACCAGGCAAACAGAAAACTCTTGGTACCAGGCTTTTTGAGTGGAGAAAAACTTAACTAAGAGTGGTGGTTTGAAATATATTTCAATGAAAATATCAATTTTACCTAAACACCAGATAGTACAATTTTTTTTTAAAAAAACTAAGCATTTTACTTTGTTTTTTGATACTTTGGTTTAAAATTGACACAGTTGTATGGCAAAGTACATTCAACAGGGATACTATAATTACAAAAGAAAAATTGTTGATATCAATTCATATTTAAAGATGGTAACACTTTTCTATGTGTGTAAGGCTTGGAGGGTTGTACTATTTTAATTGTTTCTTAGAGGGGGTATGGACACTACAAGGGGTATGGACACTACAAATGACATTAATATGCTAATTTCTAGACAGCTAAAAAATATAATCTCACTATAGTTCCACCACTTTACTATGCATACCTACCACCAAAAGTAGGTTTAACCGTTAAATGTTCAGACAAGTAGTTTCTGAGAAACAAGTTGGGGTGCAGACACTACAGAATTTTTTCCACACCCGAATCCTAACTTTCAGATATTTTTTTGGAACACAAAACCTAAATTTTACTGACTTAACTTAACTTAACCTTTTGTGTATCTAAAATTATACTTAGAAACAAACTAGCAAAAGCACAGTGGAGTTATCCTGCAGTAAAACTGCTTTATTTCTCAAAGAGGTTTCAATTTTTCAAAATTTCATAATGACAATACTTCAGTATAATTCGTGCCAGCTTCTGTAATACGTTATATATCATGTAACAACTTGTCTAATTCTATACACTAGAAATCTCAAGGTAACTAAACATTACATTATATATTGGCAAATCAAGAAATATTCTTATCAAAATAGATGAAATAAAAGTGCCAAATTTCAGTTGAACCTGTATAACACTCAAAAATGGCTGTTTTCATACCCTTTTTGAGCCCCTAAAATCATGCCGTTAGCACTTTTTTGTTTAAAATGTTGGTTTATATAGTTGTTTGTTAGGAATGATAATAAAACTACAACTCACTAGGTGCTATATATATTTTTTTAACCATAACATGTCCTCTTTGAACTTTGACACCCTGATTGTGCTCTGGCCGGAAACTAATAAACACATCAAACAACGTAGACTACTGAAGCAAAACTCTCCCAGACTGATTATTTTAGATGCATGAATCATAGTTTTGAAAATCTAATCAATTTAATACCAACACAACGGTTTTCATACCTGAGAATGAAAGGGGTTAAGATGAGTTGATTTAAGACTTTTATCCTCAGAGCCAAACAAACAGCTTTGTCAAGTGTCAACCACAAGTGAACTGCACACAGGTGTACACACAAGGGTTGCTGATATTAATTAACATAGACTGTAATAGTTCCTACCTTAAAAGTATGTGCCAAAGCAATTCGCAGAGTATCAGGGGGGAGCGCGGTGTCAGTACCATACTGAAATTCCTCAAAAATTGCCTTTAGAGCACAAAATATGCATGATCGTCCTAGGCAGAAATGGCCTCGAATTTCACGGAAACTTCTGCGAAATACATCTAGGTGCCACAGAACCTGTGATTTACACAAAAAACACAAATTATTCACATCACACAATATATTTTAATTTTTTCTTATACCATTTAATATACAATAATTCCATGTGAAATTGTGCAACAATACTGGTCAGAGGTTTTCAGGCAATTATTAATAGGTTAATATAGGTACCAATACTGATAGATAATTATTGCCCTGCACTTAATATCCATAAATTTGAGTTCGTTATTTGATTTTCTACTATTGATTTGATTAAGTTTATGGTATTGCAAGGTTTTTAATTTGTTTGGCTGATTTTATCAGCAACATTTTAACATTAAAGCTATTCTTAAATGCTATATTCAACTTTGTAGGCACATGCTTGCAGCTGCGACATCTGTTTATTTCTGTGTTTTCAGATAAAAGATTGTTCTCAAAATTTCACATGTTCACTTTGTGGACAATTTTCAGCTGCAGACAAATGTAAGTTATCAATGGGGGTGTGTTGGTCATAGACTCAAGTACGCACATATTAGCCGCGTAACCATATGTATACACCATAGTTAGTTGCAGTGACTCGGTAGTGAGTGTGCCTGTTTGTTGTCACCTTACACAAGTCTTCTACATGTATTAATTATTTTGAGTAGAATTTTAAAAGTGTTTCTGATCGATATATTAAGCTTGCAAATGTGAGTTAATCCAATCCAAAGCAAAGACAACAGCTTGACTGTAAAACTTGGTCAATTACTATCAATCAATATCCTGTACCCACTTGAAACATGTTAGCATTAATTGCAAATACAATACATCGGAGCTTTGCTTGGAATGGGTGCCAACATTTGGGTATAACTACAAATCACTGCTCCAGTCATTCAGAAACCGATAGTTCAAAACATCAAAAAAGCTTTTAATTATAAGTAAACAAAAGACCTAGAACTCTACTTTAATTAAATTACTTATGACACTTTTGACTTACGTATGACATTTTTGACTCAAGGAGTTACGGGAGAACAGACAATAGGACTCGAGGTCCCCTTTGAGGTCTGCCACCCGGGACCTATGGTTTAACATCCTTATCTGAGAAGACGCGAAGGTCTAACCATTTGCAGATGTTAAAGCAAAGGCAGCACCTTCTCCTCAGTTATTTTAAGACCCTGAGTGAAGGTCCGGTACCAGGAATCGAACCTGGGCCTCCTGCACGACAGACTGGCGCCTTACCAACTTGACTAACCATTGTTCAATTTGGGTGACTAACCAAAGATACTCTAATTGGAATTTAATTGATTTTGAGTAAGCGTTCATGGAAGCTAGAGTAGAACATCTTTAAAGATGCCATAACTTAATTAGGGTTGCATAAACTGCATAAAGTGTCAAAACAAGCCTTTATATTGTAAAAGTTCTGTAAATTATAGCCCCAAGGCCTACATCAAGGTAATTAATTTAATAACTTTGCTATTTTTTATATTTAAGGACTATTAAGGAGTCATAAACTTCAAAATTTGATGGAGGACCTTAATTAGGTGTCAAAACAGGTCTTAAAGTTATAAACTTCTATAAATTATAGCCCCAAGGCAGGAATAAGATAAAATCATATACTGAAGTTGTTTACTTATATCAAAGAACTTTTGGGGATTTATGGCCCGGCATTATTCTAAAGTTTACACATGTATCTTGGGAGTTCTAGGTTCTTGTAATTATTATAACTACTACTATTATCATTATCATTATCATTATTGCCATTACCATATTTGTTCTTCAAAGAAATTAGTAATCTACTCCTACTAATGGTATCAAAGTTAGCTATTAAATGCTAGTTTTGATTCCCAAGTGTACCCAACATCAAGATCAACTCTAATGCTATAAGAAATTTTGGGCAAGTTCTCAGAAATTTTGATATGTACAAAATAGGCCAAGGGCTTTATTTAGGAACTCCTGTGGTATTTCGAGAAAACCAAACTTTAAAAATTTCTCAGGGAGGTCCAGAGGAACCCCAGGTTTTGTACAGAAATAGTTGGGACAAAAATCAAAACAACCAAGAAATCGGCCCAGTGTCCCAGACTTAACAAAAACCCTGCTAGGCTAATGTGAGACCATTCCTCCTGTTTAAGCCAATTAAAAAAGTTTTGTAAGTCTTATTAACCATGTTGATAAACGTTTTGCTGATGTTTAATCTGAAATATCATGTTTCCGTCAAGTATAGAATTATTAAAGACCACATTGCACTGGGAGGGTATTTCTTTATAGTTTTATTTTCTAAGAGACAGATGTTTTTATATTAATACATTCCCCTTTTAAAAACCCTTTCAAGCTCAGTAGCAAGTTTATCAAAATCTAACTACTCCTCACATGTTTCACACAAAATAGGTCATTTTATGATTATAAGAAAATAGAAATTGATCAAAAAGAAAATAATATACCATTTGGGTTGAAAAGGTTAAAAAATGAGGCTACCAGACACTGGAATCTTGAATAATAGTTATTATGTATAGAGCAGAATCATGGTACAGGGTAAAAAAATTAAAGTAAGAAGTAGAAAAACCTAACATTAAAAAACAAAACATCAAAATATAGATATAAAGAATATTAATATTGTGTGGAAAAGTCTAATGGAAAACTGTCAGGTATTTTTTCAAACAAGGTGTCTCTTGTGTTGTGCAAGAGTCAAGTATACCTACACCAATTAATAAGACTCTATAAACTGAGATAAAGCCATTTAGTTTGTCATTAATTTCTGCAAATAAAATGGTAGACTGACACAATAGGAGTGGAATTTAAAAGTCGAAAGTTAATAATCATACAGTCCTGAATTAAGCTGTATAGAATGAAATTTTTTTCTCAAAAGTAATAATCGAACACATATGATTATTAGGAATGCTCAAGTAGTGCTTCAGTTTGCTTTATGTTAGCTGTGACTTTTCATTTTTTTCTTTATCTAAACCAGGAATACAAGAATGATCAATGTTGTTTAAAAATGGTGGCTCTAAAACCATAAAACATTATGCAAGGTTCAAGTTCCACAGTACATACATAAATTTTTTACAGTTAAGCACTGAATCCTTTAGCCAGGATCCAACCTAAATAAAATTTTATTTCAAGTACTTAACTCAAGAATTATTTTCTTTTTAACGGTGTTTAAAAAGCCATCAATTTTCTTCCTGTGATGACATTAACAAAGAAATTTCCATTTCAATGAAAGATACTTTGGCATCATTTTCATGATCTGGTGAGCTGAGAGGCAATCTAGCTCGTAATTTCTCATTTAACATGTACTTAAATCACTGTTTTGTACATTATTAAATTTGTACGCTTTCTTATATGCTTAAAATTTGCATTGAGGATTGATTCTTGGTGCTTGCTTATAGGTTAAATCTCTCTGATCAAAAAGAAAACCCAAATGCAAATTACTTTTTATTAGCAGACACTGCTCTTAATTAGCTCAAAGTGTCACAAAAGAGGGAATCGGTTTGTATAATGTGTGTATTCCCTGGGGGCAAATAGATAGAGGCACAAATACTGTGTAACTCATGGGATCGGTTCTCAAACACCATTTTTGAAGTTGTTAAACAGCTAATTTCAAAATATTATAAAACTCAATAGTCTCTTATTATGAAATATTTGGCTGCATTTCTAATTCTTCATTTTTATATCTTAATAACCCAGCAGCATGCCACATACGCATCAGAAAATAATAAACAGAACCAATATTAAGAACATGGTATAGCTTTCACATTTTGTTCATTAAGTCAATACTGATTCAGTCACCTGATATAAACATTTTTGCAAGTTAATAAATTTCAAATGTTTCATAACATAAAGGTCTCCAGAAATAAGTCTTAAATCAAACCGTCTGTTCCAGAGATGTGTAACATAATCGAAAATTACAATGAGTTGGACAAAAACACAATAGGTCTGTAAATTTTGATCAGTAAATTCGAGAAAGCAAGTTATTTCACTCGATTCTTTCATTCAACATAAACATGACCAGAGGTTGAAATTTTGTCTCGAGAAGTCAAATAAGGATCAGACGAAGTGATCAAAACCGCAAAAGGTGAAACGTTTATTTAATAAAACTACTGACTTTGATATTAAGCGAATGTTTTGACTTTGAAAAATTAAACATTACATATGGGAAAACAGAAATATTATATCGAAAGCGGTGGGTTTAGCGTTTTCGAGAAAAACATGGTCGTAATATTGATATAATGTGTGTGGGCTTAAAATGTTAAGTTGAGTTTATACTCAAATCTCTTAGAACTATTAAAAATATCTGCCCACATATTCAAATACAAAGAATGAAAAAGTTCTGCTCACAGTGGGCACAAAAATTGAAACAATCAATAATTCTCTACACTCCATTTCAATGAAAGAGAACTGACTTTTTTCAATCGTGAAAATCCTGCGGTCAAAAATGAAGTAGTGTCGATTTCCGGACGAAACCTACAAACAACTTGGCGTTCTATTTCACGCTTTTTCATGCAGCTTGGAAGAAAATGCGTTAAAAGCATTTAACACACATCAGCACGATACCAAAACCTTCTGTTTTAACCCTCTCAAGCTGAGGCCCTTGTATTGTTATCTTTCTGTACGAAGGAATTTTGAATCTATTGACATGTCAATTTGCATTTGTTTCATTCAATAGATTAGAATAGTCAAGAACTATAATCAAAGATTTGCACTAATATCGATGGCTGGTTGTTCGACTTCCGTTCATAAATTGTTCACATTGAATCACGAAATAATTTCTCGATGGTAAAGAGTTCGGACAGTTGAGCTAAAAATACTCCAATCAGCTTTAGTTCCCTCGAGGAAGAACTCGACACCCGACTCAAACATTTTTATCTGGTTGAATATCAACTTTTGAGGAAGTGTCTGACACATGCCTAAGTTGTGAAATAAAGTTAACTAAAATTCTATCACAATTTCTCTCCCGAAAAGAAAATACCTATTTTGATAAGATGTCAGCAGTTCAAACAATGCCATTTCACTTATACCAAGTACGATAGTAAAAAACGGGTTATTCAAAAAACAATTGAAGATTTTGCAGTTGCAGAACTGTTTAAAGTTACACAAATCGACAGCAAGAACAAATCGCAACTGACAAACGATGGTTGTATGATTTCAAACAGAAGTGTCTCTTTTGACAAACCCTGCAAGCTGTTTGCGATTTTCTACAAACAACCACTCACGATTAAATTACTATTGAACTTTACATGGAGTTTAACAGTTTTCGTGCAAATTCAGGCGGTTCCTACCTGCACAGCGGAGTTGAGAAAGCAGTTATTTTCCCCAGGGAGATTAAGAAGACCCTTGTTGTGCGCCATAGACATTGTTCTCTCCAACCTGTCTTCCCTCCTCATTTTTCCTCCTTCAAACATAGCAAGAAGCTAGAAGAGCTAACCAGAAGATAAACTTGTAGATAAAATAGCGGCAATGATTTCTGTGTCTGATCGCAGCGACCGCCACTACACACTTTGGTTCGAATGCTTCGAAAGTAGAGCAAGGAGTTTGACACAGTTGTGAATTCAGCAGGCGATTTGTCCATAAATCTCTCTTGAAAGACCACATACAACAGTTTTGCTCATTACTTCAGTTGCTTAGACCCATAATTAACACAAACACTTATTGCTGGATCTGTGTAACAGTCAACTGGGTATGTTGTTCGCAGACTTCTACACACAATTCAATCGGGCGCCATATTTGATGTTTCTGCCGTCATTAGCTCCAGCCGAGTGACGTCATAGGATTTATCACGCGTGATTGAAGGGAAACTATTTTAAAATCCCCTCTATTATATCCGGAGGGTGGGCCAATATACGAGTCGCTTTCGCTATCAAAATAGAATTTATCGTATACTATTAAACTGTCTACAGGCATGTAAATAGTCACGTTCGTACTAGGTCAAATATTTTTAATAGTCGTAGCAACGTTTTTGTGATTAAAAATATAATTGTCGTCGGAATCTGTCTTTTAGTTAGGATTAATAGCTGCATTGCCAAGGCCAACGAGAAGAATTCGAATGTTTTAAAACGCTACACACTTCAGTTATAAAAACAACTTTTTAAGAACAACAAGGCTCAGATTAGCCAAAATTTAAGAACAATTTAAGAACAAGCTGAGGCTCGGGCTATTTTTTTTAACTTTCTGTAACTTTATTCGTTTCGATCTACTTTAAACAATATATCGAAAGAATAAAAGTGATTCGCATTTTTTCCTTTTAATCACTGTTATTGACTCAAACCATACGCCTATACACGTATATAAACTGCCTTTCCCTTAAGTTGCTGTTTTCAAATGATGTACGTGTATTGTAATACCTTAGCCTTGCAACTGATGTACGTGTATTGCAGTACCTTGGCTTAGTTTTCTCTCGATTTAAACCACACATAAAAACAACATTAAAGAACAAATCGAGGCTCAAATCCCCACAAAAATGAGAACATTGAGTGGCTCGGCCAAATTCTTAAATCTAAAATAGCTTGAATTTTTCATTTCGTTACAAAAAAAAAGGAGCAACCCTGCTTATCACGAGATAAGATAAGCACAGAAAACCACGACTCGAGACGGAAATATTTTGGTTATTTCATTCTGTTGTTTACATAACATGCTGATACCGATAAGCCAACCGGGAACACGGCGTATTAGACCAATATCAAGTGCACTATATATAGCATTGAACCTAGTGAAGTGTTAGCGCCATCGACACGGTTTTAATTTACTGTATTACCACCCTGAGTTGTGATCCCGGAGGGTACTCCCTATATTGGAATGGCATGTATGACCGTATTTTTTTAGGGGTTAAAATTGCCAGCCCGGTATTTTTCAGGGGTTGTTAAAAGAAATCTTGTGTTAAACCAACAGCCTGGTATTTTTTAGGGTTTAAACAGGTGAAGCTATTAAACTGCTCGAAGTCCTGTGTTTTAGAAAATGTGCGTACTGAATAAGAAGTTAAGACAAAAGTCCTTCAGCGAACGTCCAATTATGTGCGCGCTTTTGTTTACTGCATATCACGTTCGGCGCAACACTAGAGGCCTTAGCGCCAACCCGCTAGCTATCCTGGGAAAATTTTCAGATTTCAATTGGTACTTTTTATGGTAATCTTAAAACCGAGAGGTATTTTTTTAGGGAGGGAAATTTTTATCCCTTGGTATTTTTTAGGGTATTTTGGGGACTTTTCCGACGGTTATCCCTACCCTTTTGACCCCCGAAATACCCCCCCCCCCCCAGGGGTTGTGAGCTGCTTATTAATTGTAATTTTGCTCTGCTTTTACAGCCGGTTTAGTATTATTTGTTCATTGTAAACATATGTAATTTTACTCTGCATTAGTTTTATAGTGTCAGCCGGGTTTAATCTAAGTTTGTTCTTATTATAAAGCGTTATAGGGCAATTAGTGAATATAACGGTACAAAAATTTAATCATCGTCATTATCATTATTGTTGTTATTATCATTTTTACTAATATTATTCTAATTGTTATTATTATTATTATTATCATTGTTGTTATTATTATTATTACTATCACTATTACTACTCTTGTTATTATTGCTGTTGTTGTTGTTCAGTAGTTACAGTTCTCCCAAATAAAGACCATACCATAGTTTTCTTTTGAACAAGTTTGGGAGAATTTTGCTTTTGATCTTCAGTATCATAAATAAAGCTTTTGGTTACCAAGTGAATTTTTCGTATGTCTTGACATAAGGAAAAGCTATATGTCAATAACTGACTGGGACTGCACTGAAAGGATGAAACAAATCTATTCAGAGCTCGGTCTGTTTTCATCCACCCGGGGGGCCGGGGGGAGGAGGTAGCTGCTCTGTTGCCCTGTTCGTAGTCTACATAACTGAGCACATCGAAAGTAAAGATTGTATCAGTCGTAATGGAGCCGATCTGATAACAACACTCAGCAGCTAGACTCACTTTACTTAAAAGTAAACAGACCAATGCATTTTACACAGAAAATATAGATTGACTAGATCAAGAAACTTTTACCAGCACCAAATTCAGCGCATCAGTTTCAGCAAAACTGCAAAGTTTTGTAAACATTAGTTTCCCCAAAAATAATGCAACTAAATGAAGATCTACAGTTTTGAAACTTGATATTCTGCCCTGATTTTTTACAGAGAAATGTATGGAAAAACATGGAAACGAGCTTGGACGGGCGCCGTCTAATGTACATTCATTGGAAACTAGTTATCCAGTTTCAAACTTTCATATCAGCTTCAAATTGCGGCAATCTTTATGACCCTTTGTAGCTTACAGTAATGTACCTTATTTAATACATTGCAAGTCAAACTTCTAGAGCTAATAACCATATCTTGCGCGCTGGTTGGTCGAAAATCGGTCCAATAATTTCCCATACAGGACCGGGATGCAGCGATAATCGTTTGTTCTTTTTTACTGATCTAAAACTGAAGCCATGTAATAAATACCTAATATCCTCGTTTGCCCGGTCTATCCGGGAAAATATTTGCACGGTCGAGGTGGCCCGGACAGCCGACCCCACACTCGGTTATCAAGATATTTGTAACTGACCGCTCTTTACTTATTTTGTGCTAATACTAGCGTGAAAACGGCGGTGTATGTAAGCAAGCAGTAATACCCGCTACCTTTGTGGCCTTAGAGCCGGGGGGAGGGGGAGGGGAGGTGGGATGTACCGTTAAATTGAAATTTTCAGTCCGGTATTAAACCAAAAGCCTGATCTTTTTAGGGTTGAAAAACAAGAAGTACTGTATCAGTACCGGGGGGGGGGTACTTCCTATATTGAGATGGTAGGTATGACCGTCGTAACTTTACGGGTTAAAATTGCCAGTCCGGTATTTTTTAGGGGTTGTAAAAAGAAATCTGGTGTTAAACCAAGAGCCCGGTATTTTTAAGGGTTAAAAAACGCAGAGCTATTGGATAGCTTGCGGTCCTGAGTTTTAGCAAACGTGCGTACTGATAAGAAGTCCTTTGGCGAACGTTCTACAACGCGCGTGCCATTGTTTACTACCCAGCTTTCAATTGATATTTTTAAGGGGAATTTTAAAACCGAAGGTATTTTTTAGGGTAGAAAATTTTTATCCCTAGGTATTTTTTTGGGTATTTTTGGGACTTTTCCGACGGTCATCCCTACCCTTTTGACCCCGAAGTAACCCCCCCCCGGGGCAAGTTCGGCGCAACACGAAGGGACTTAGTGCTGACCCGCTAGCTAGCTATCCCTTGCAGGGAAAAATGTCAGTTTTCAATCGGTACTTCACTAGGGTAGTTTTCAGTACCGAGTGATATTTTTACGGTAGATAATATTTATCCCTTGGTATTTTTTAGGGTATTTGGGGAGTTTTCCAGTGGTTGTCCCTACCCTTTTGACCCCGAAATACCCCCTCCCGGGGCCTTATAGTAACTTAGTGCCGTTTATTGGTGCTTGCAAGCAAGTTGCTTCAAAGATGTACGTGCAGTCACTTGTGATTTCAATCTGATAAGACAAGGGTAAAAATAGAGGTCAAGCCTACCAATGAAACAAAACAGAGGCAGTCATCGAAACCGCAAAAAATGTCAGATCTATAACTGACAAACCCTAACTTGTGATAAAAACTTTTAAAAACTTAAACGTTTGACTAAGAAGTCTTGAGTATGGAGATGTAAGAAATACAAAATCAAGCCTGATACAAAGTAGAGGCAAATACAACTTTAAAAGTGTCGCGTCCTTATTGGGGAAAAGACAAAAAATGTCACCCAGATCTGCGATAAAAGAGAACATAAAATTATATACATGTATGCATATACCGATAAAAATATCGAGGCATATTTTTTTTTCATAATGGTCCACGAACAAATCGTTAAGTACCGGCGCTAACAGCGAGCCCATAGCTCCCGAAAGTGATAAGAAGTTGGCTATCTGAAAAATGAAGGTGATGGTTTGATTATTGATACCTGGGTCTGATTCTTGAACGTATTTCATCTAA
This sequence comes from Hydrozoanthus tunicans, assembly GCA_026413305.1. Lineage (NCBI taxonomy): Eukaryota > Metazoa > Cnidaria > Anthozoa > Zoantharia > Hydrozoanthidae > Hydrozoanthus > Hydrozoanthus tunicans. The sequence continues at coordinate 3,193 of JAOBAT010073802.1, read as the reverse complement.
CCAATGTCTAACGGTACAAGCTTTTGTTTTGGAAGAACAACTTTATAAGAACAACGAGGCTCAGATTGGCCAAAATTTAAGAACATTTTAAGAACAAACTGAAGTTCGGGATCGATAGCTGATTTTCTTAAAAACTTTATTCCGTTTCGAACGTTCTTTAACTGAACAATACAGAATAAAAAAAATGAAGACTATTCACAGCTTTGATCCTGAGATAAACACTTTGAAATCGTCTTAAGAAAATGACTCAGCAAACTTAAACTAAATCCGCGGGATAAATTGATCAAACCGATCGCCAAACAGATCGTTTTCCAATACTTAGCCGGGCTTAATTTTTAGTTGATATAAACCACGCATAGACATAAGAAGAATTTAATAAAAATAATTTGAGGCTCAAATCGCCATAAATTTAAGAACAGTGAACATCGGCCAAATTTACTGGTTATTATTAAAAAAGCGCGTGTAAACAAACTCTCTAACTTTTATATTTAAAGTCCAATTTTCATACGTGACCGCAACAGTGTCAAAGGCGACGCCGCCATTGTGTTGCATTGACAGAAAATAAAGGCGATTTGTCTTCCAACTCACTCCTTTGAAATAACGTGTCATTTGTAAAGAAAAGACTACAATCGAAATTCACAGAGCCAACAGTTTACCGAACAACTAATTGGAGAAGGGTGTCACCATACGAAACAACACGTACGCTAAACCAATTTGCCGTTTTGTTCTTTATCGGTACTTGAGGGTAGTAAGGAATGGGCACGATGTCTATCAGTTTTTGCATTTTTGTGTTTTAGTGACAGTTTGACTCAAGGAGCGCGAATCACGGGAGAACAGGCAATAGGACATTAGCTCCCCGCCTTCGAGGTCTGCCACCCGGGGCCTGCGGTTTAAACAGCTTTGTCCGAGCAGACGCGAAGGTCTAACTGTTTGCAGATATTAGATCAAAGGCAGCACCTTCTCCTCAGTTATTCTAAGACTGTAAGTGAAGGTCAAGCACCGGAAATGGAAGCTCAGCCTCCCGCACGACGACAGAACGGCGCCTTATCAACTCAGGTCGTATCATGAACAAAGCAGCGGTATGATATGACGCTACTTTAGCTAACCAATCGGAGAACAATCTTTCTGCGAGAGTAAAGCGTGAAAACTCCCCACGGGAAAACCTTCACCAGCGGACGTAAGGCTAATCATTTTGCAGTATAACAAAAGGGGGTTCGAGGATTTCTACCCCCTTTAACACATTATTTTTTCAATTGCAGCATTTATTCAAGGTTTGATTCACACAGGCGGTAACAACGATTAATGTCCCATAATGCAGTCTCAACAGGTTTTCTTTGCTTTGCCAGTGATTGATCGATTTAACCTTTTTGTCGCTCGACCGTGGAGTGGACTGGGAAGAGATCATTACTGACCACATTCCCCGCTACAGGGAAGTTCTGCATTCCAAACGCACATGGATGAGGCACCGGTCGCGCACCTGTCCCTAGTCCAACACCAATCACCGCTGTTGGGATTGTCTGTGTTACAGAAACGCCAGCACGTTCTTATCTGAAAAAGGGAAAAGAGTCTCATCACACAGATCAGGAAATAGATAATACAGACAAGGAGAAGAAAAGTGATATAATGATACAGTGTAAAACTGTTACTGTTCCTTGTTTTCAAAGAGTTGGTGCAGGAGAAGCCTGCACAGCAGTTCAAAAAAATCGGGCGCCATGTTGGACGAGTTTGAGAGGAGACTGGGGAAAGGTTCATCAGTAGACGGGAAAACTGAAACAATCTTGAAAGCGATTTTGCCATAAACGTTAACTATTTTGAAACTTCAGAAACACAAGCGCGCGTGCGCGTCGGGATAAAATGAAATGTTCATAAAACCTAACAAAGGAATAATAATGAACTCCAATCCCGCCTCATTTCGTTCCTTTGGTTAAGACATTAATTTTACATTTTATCCCGACGCGCGCTTGTATTTCTGAAATTCCGAACTTGCTTCTAATGGAATATCTGAAATGTGCTCGGGGGTTTTCGATTTTGATTGACAAGCAATAAGCCAATTTGAATACGAGTCGGGGAGGCAGTGTTTAAACTCCCCTACCCCCATCCCTCCCCCCAACCTAAATATTTTTTCGCCTTAGCTAGTGTAGAAGTAACTCCAAAGACAACGGCAGTGAACAGTAGTGAATGCAATAATTGCACGTTGGAATGCTCCGTGCTGAACACCTGCACACTGTCGTCTTGAAAGTTACAACGTGAAAACCTTATTAATATAAGGGAGTTTTTAAAGATACAAGGAGGACAACATGATGAAAACAACTTACTTAGAAGCAAATGAAGTTTGACAAAATGTTTTGTAAGTCATTAGATAGTAGTCGTAGAAACTTCAAAATTAAGCTTTTCACGTCGTAATTTTGAAGTTGATGGCGTGCAGGTGGCGCGCACGGTGCATTCCATCGTGCAGCTATTGTGTTCGCTATTGTTTTCTTCCGCCATACCGTCGGCATTATCTTAGGGCCTCTTTACATGTAGCGAGTTATTCCGCCATATATCGGCCTGCCGGGTTTCCCGTCTCTATTGTATTTTGGCTTTTCGTTTACATGTAGGTGGGCTTTTCCCGGCTTACCCAGTTTCCTATCTCGGCGATCCGGGGCACCCGGTAAACCGAGACAACTTTAGTGCATGTAAAGCCGAGACATCTCAGATTTGACAGTTGTTGACACATGTGGCGTAACTATTCTAAATCTTGCAGAAATGGAGGAATTTGTGAGCTCGTGTGAACCGGGCGATGTCACGAAAAAGATTCCACTTTGAACTTGTCTCTCGGCCAGGCGGGATAACATTCTTGCAAGTAAATGCTAGCTTATTATCGTCCCGGCCGAGACAACTAGCTCTATGTAAAGAGGCCCTTCAACTCCCCAACAATTTTAAAGTCGAAAAGGTTTCCAAACGAGTTGTTACAGGTAAAATCAGTAGACTATATATAATACATACCAAAGATGGCTTCAGAGCGCAGCCAAACCCAAATTTCACGCCAAGCGGTGGGACCCCTTTTACCTTCTTGGCTGGTAGGGGTAAAAAACAAAATCTGGGTTTATTTAACATTCTATCCATGGAAACACAGTTCATTTTTTTCGATTCAGTTGATAGTTTCGGCAAGAAGAACAAATTTTGCAAAGAATTAGCCTTTGTCTTTATAATA
>JAOBAT010073791.1:0-21155 GCA_026413305.1 Hydrozoanthus tunicans | reverse complement strand
CGCAGAGTTGGTCTGGCCATATAGAAACTTCTTCGAGCGCCGAAGGGGCGAGCAAACTAGGGGGTCCGGGGACCATGGTCCCCCGGAAAATTTTGAAATTTAGCTTTTCTTAGATGCGAAATGGCGCGCTTTTGGAGAGAAATGAACGAAAAACGAAACAAAATCTGCGGTAAAACATGCATGGTCTCAGCAAATAACAATTAAAAACTGACCTAACTTGGGTTAAAAGTTGGCCCGGCTACGCCGGGTCTGTAAAACAGTGTTGACGAGAGGCGCAAAGCCGTTTAGTACGCCATAAGTATTATTTGGCAACGCGAAATGATTTTGTAATAATCTGGAATCTTCACAGATACACCGCCTGCTTCAACAAAAAAATCAAGAAATGGAAGCGAAACGCAGTTACAAAACAACTGCAACGAGGAGACGTGTCCTGCTGAATATTAGTCAGTGTCTTGGTACGACAAAAGTGACGTTTTTTTCTGTTTACCCGGGTCTTCTATAACTTTAACTAGAGGTTTAATAAGTCAGGTTAAATGTTGTTATCGCATTTCAAAAAGAAAACCAATAAAACTGATGAATTATGAAGAAGTGTGGTTTCTTACAGGTCTGACTCTAGTTAGTTTATTAACATTATATTTCTCCTCACATAACTAATACAAGACATTTGTTACTGAGAAAACAGGAATTGATCAAACTAGTAGCTAGTGAAGATGAAAAACAAAGTTCTCCTAACATGATTACAAAGAAAGATGGGTTTTAGTTGAGAGAATTTAGCCACACTTCGTTTGGCGTGTTTGGGAAGGCGTTTAAAATTCTTGTTCTAAGAACAAGACTGACTTTTAAAAATGTGTTTACAACAAAGTAAGGTATGTGATATATATTCCATTTTTCCGTATTTCAATCATGTCTAAAATGATCGAGGCAAAATCTGACTTTAATAGTCGCAATGAAGTTCAGTAATTCACTGACACAGCCCAGCCCAACCTTCTTGAATGAAATCAATGACTGGCACCAACGACTCAACCTCCCTGTCCACGAAAGATACGGCGAAAGAAGGCCGTAGTTACGCGACGAGTTGTTGCCTGTTCTCCCAAGCCAGTGGCTTATGTTTAATCACTCAACGGTGAAAATTTATTTTGTGAAGGGAGGAAAACCGGAGAACCCTGAGAAAATCCCCGGAGTCAGAAGAAGATCGAAAAATCTCAAGCTCACTTGCGGAAACAAGGATTCAATCCCGGGCCTACCGAGGTGGGAGGTACGAGCGCTAACCACTCAAAGGCAAATTATAGCGCCTTTTCTCAAAGGCGCTTTACAATGATCGTTTTACCCTCCGCATGTATAGGCGCCTCAGGCAGCCGCTTCAAAGCGACCGACCCCGGAGGAACGGAAAGCTGAGTGGCCTTTAGCGGGAAAGAAGATCGTCCAAATATTCAACCCTCGACCAGGCCGGGAATTGAACCGAGGACCTCAGGATTGGGAGGCAGAGATCTTACCAATGCGCCAATTCAGCAATCCTGACTCCCTAATGTTCAACCCTCACGTGACCAGGGATGAAATCAAGGGCCTCCCGATGGGCAGTCAGAGATCTTGTCAACTTAGCAAACGTTGCACGTACAAGACGAGCCATTCTCATGACGCAACCACGATTACTTGCCGAGGTTACGATGAGAATTTTAGTTGAGGTACATCAATTATATAGTATTTATTAAAGAAAACTAATTATTTAAAAAATCCTACTTTAAGGGTTTTTCAGTTCCGAAACAGAAACCGTCGATCAAATTAAAAAAAGAAGGTATCTATTGAAAAAGGGCGAGGGCGATCAAAAAGGTTTGTAATTTAAAAACGGTTCGAAACTGGCCTGTAAAATGTTCTTAAAACCTAATTATGATCTCGTGGAGCCATTGTCACAGTTTAGTTTATGTTTTGCAAGGAGCACTTTTGATGAAATTGCGTTCCCGACAAAAGTCATGCCCTAAGGAAGTTATACGTTTGTTAAAGTGCCAAAAACATTAACATTTTTTATTCACTATAAAAAGTGTTTCGAAAAAGTGTTCCGGTTTAAGAAAGGCCATTTTAGAATCAGTCGTGTTCTCAATTTTTTATACGCAATTGAAGTTCGCGTTTTATTGGTTCACGACCGTGTTTTCGATTAATTGGGCTATGATGTCATTTCCAGACATCTTTAAATTGAAACACAGTGTGATGCAGATGAACGAGTCAAAGATTTTCGATTTGGAAGTATATTACGTTTCTTTATACAACTTGCATCTTTGTGTTTAGAAAAAAAAAAATCATTGCTCTTGAAATGCTAGAATGGCCATGGGGACTGACAACTCAACCCAGTCCCCCGATGGTGAACCAAGATGGCCGAACATTTTGCTAACTACTTTGAACTGCAGTAGTGTAGAGAAAAAAAAAGGTTTGACCAAGTTCAGAAATTATTTGCAGGAGTAATTCAAACCGTATGTCAAACGAAAAAAAAGTTGTTAGTGTTATTGGCACTTTAAGTGCTACAGTCTCCAAAATGAAACCTTTAGTCTTAAGAAGATTTAAGGTAGGTTTGAAACCATTCTAAACTATCACAATAGTGCTTGCAGGTACCTAACTAACTGTGACAAGTCCCACAATTCTGCACGAGCACATCATACGGGAACCGTGTACTTTGAGTTCCAGTCTCTTTCAAAAACGCTTTGCAGCTGCTTGCGAACCGACTCCCCGGATGTATCGGTGTCATTGATGACGTAACCGATGCCACCGGTGTCAATAAAATAATCCGCTGACCAGTTGGAAGTGCCGACGTATCCGACACTTTCTGTAACCATGTATTTGTTGTGGTTAACTCGTGCGTACGGTATCTTGGCTTGAGACTTGGTGAATGCCGGCACTTTGAAGTACCGCTACAACGAAAAAAAAATAAAATTAATTTTGAATTAATCTTAAATTTTCGTTAAAGTTTGCACGCTGTATCACACTCGAAGACTAGATCGTAAGTGACAGACTGTTTTAAAAAAAACTTAAAGGGAAGCGCAAACAAACGCAATGTTTTAATTAAGCCTTAAGGAAGGTGATAAGACAAAATTAAATGTTTCAGTGATCCACGCTTTCGACCTTAATTTTTTTTGTCATATTCAAACGTTCCTCTTGTTCTTGTGCTAAAAGACTGGTAAGCGTGGTATGTTCACCGGAAGTCGAAAACGAACAGTCCAAAACAGGAGTTAATTAAAGATGAAGATGAAAAAAAATCTCCTTAACAGCTAAATCAAAATTTCGTGCTCTGTTTGGGAGAATTTAGAAAGACCTCATCGGGGAAAGGGTAAATACTTACCACTTGTATGTCAATATGTAGATTAAAGCTAAAGCTTCCGCTGAGGGCACTGAGCGACCGGAAGTAGTTCTTCATATCTGGGAACGTATGATTCCACAGGCTGCCCATTAACCGGATCTTGACCCCCCGATCAAAGGCAGCTTTACGTAAAGCATCATCAATCACAGGCCAGTACCTGCAGATATACAGTGAAAATAACGAATCAAGAAAAGCTGAGTTTTTACTACTACTATGCTTAAAATTTCCCTGGGGAACAAAAGGCCGCTCTGTTTTTACTGTTTCCTTTTTCTTAGCATCCAAACTAACTTTTTAAGGTTTCGGAGAAAACTAAATCTCTTAGCTTTGTAAAAATTAGCATCTGTTGACAGGGAAAACTATATTTTATAAAATAATAACAGTTTAAAAATTTATGTAGCACTTTTCCAGGATTGATCAAAAGCAGTTTAAAGTCTATATTGAGTAAAGTTAAACAGAATTAATTGTAATATTAAAGGAAATAAATAAAATGAACAAAAGAATAAACTATAGCTCTTTGTTAAAAAAGATGTCTTGGTCTTTTTTTTAAACTCATTTAGAATAACAGCGATTCTAATTAAATCGGGCTGTTTGTTCCAAAGTGATGGGGCAGCAAAGACGGTAGGGTGATTTAGGTTTGATGGTTATAAGTTCACTGATGTAGGGAGGAGAGAGACCACAAATAGACTTGAAGGGCTAAGGTGAGAAGCAGGATCTTAAATTTGATTTGCTGAATGACAGGCAGCCAGTGAAGTTGTTGCAGTGCTGGAGTTATATGTCAGGTTTGAAAGAGGTCTAGACCGAGGCTAGCAGTAGCATTTTGTGTTCTTTGTAACTTTGAAATTTGGCATTTTGGAAGGCCATACATGAGACTGTTAACAGTAGTCCAGCTGAGTTGAGATAAATGCATGAATGAGACTAGCTTGAAAGAAAAATGGGTGTCTTAAAGTGCCTATGAAGCGAAGAATGTTGTTACTTTCGTGGATAGATCTTGCTAAATGAGGAATGGCGATGAAAAAATTTTTTCAAAACCTTTTATGGTTCTTGAAATATTAACACTAATTAGAGTTCTCAACTGATGACATTATGTAGGATTCTGACACTTGGACAATAAAAATGCATTAAAGACTCACAGTACCTTCTGGGGTGTGTGTAAGTGGTTGTAGGAAAATAGTCCATGACTGCAATGTAGACAAACTCCTGAGCAGTGTTAATTGTATGCAGAATGGCATCAATGTCACTTGTGCGACCTGGGGGACACAGTTGAGGGGGGGATGATGCTAGAAACACCTTGGTTTCATCTGTTGAGTTTATATTGATGCTTGCTGGACTACCTAAAATGGTAAACAATGTACATAACAAAATTATTGCCCCAAACACCAAATGATCTGAAGTTAACAAATAAATCAATCAATGTTATTTTTAAAATTTATCTGACAGACCCGTTAACATAATTTATATAAAAACTCAAATTATTCTAAAGCTTGACCCTGAATACACAGGTCCTTGAGAGCTCTGCCTGCCCTATTTTAAATCAAGCCACACTTATTTCTTAACTTGTAGCCCATTTGACAGAATTCCAGCTGCAACTACCAATCAAAAGTTAGGAGGTTGACCCTTACAGGTAAGGGCAAGCTAAGTGCAGTACTAGTGACACCCCTTTTCTGTTAATTGGTAACTTAATTAATTAATATGTAATATGTACAACCTCTTGAATTAGCCACTTATTTTACTGTTGTTTCAGGGTGAAGCACAAGAGCAATCGAGTAAAGTTGGCTCCCTGTAGCACTGTTTATCAGAGAGTGATTAACTAAATCACCATCACATTTGATTGGGTATACGTACATGCATCAGCACTTATTATGATGATAATCAAAAGATAATTTCAAAAATATTTTACTCACTTAGGTTGATACCAGTCTTGTACTTAGAAGGCCATGTTGCTGGAATATGCGAAGTTGGAGTTGCCAAAAGCCAATAGACTTCAAAAATCTTTGACATGTCTGTTGCCAAGCAACTGCAGTTGTAGGTCATTAATCCCATCTCTTTTACCTGGTTTGGGTAAGAAAAGACTATACATGTCATGATTGATGGTGTGAAGAAAATCAAAACTGCATCACCAGGACTCTATTTTCAGGGTTGTTATCTCCAAAAACCTGAAGCCATCAAAATAACCCTTTCAGCTAAACAGCTTACAGTACTTCTCTTAAAATGCTCATACAAAACAAACTACCAACAAGCTACAAGAAATGTCAGGGCACTCTGTCTCAGAACATAAAAACAACTGTTTCAGGAATCTGCACTCTGACTGGGCAGTTAAAAAGCAAACAGTATGACAACAAGCACTCAAAAATTACTTACTGATGGTTTTGCTTTAGCTGAGAACTACACAGTGCAATATTTGAGTCATGATACATTTGAAATCCTCAACAATTTGGAAAAAATTGAGTTGAAGCATCTAAACATTCATTTTCGTTTTTTATTAATAAGGGAATTAATCTGACAAAACAAAGTCTTCTGTCTTTGTTTAGAGAATTGATCACTAACAACATTGACACATACAAATAGGATTAACAGGGTTTATATCGAGCTACTGCACTACAGTCATTAATTTATTTTCTGTTTACTTTTTCAAAAAAAAATTACTGTCTAACTAAAAAGTCAATTTTCTTTTTCACTAGCTTAAACTATTTTGAATTTCTTGTTAACTTTAAAAGTTACAGTAACTGTTAGTAGTGTATTGAGAATTTTGTATCAAACCAATAAAAAAAATTCTATCAGTAACTTCTTGTAAATAAAATATATATTGTTTCCTCCCAAACTTTAACTTAAGGCTGTCAGGTTGTGACAAACTGTACAAAAAGGTCTTTTTTAAGGTAAAGTTTAAGCTTGGCTTTGCAGGCTTCTCAAAACTAGCCGGCTGGCAGCCGATTGAGCCACCTCTTTCAGTACTTTAGACACCTCTATAAAAGTTGCAAAACCACTTCCAACTAGCACAAAAGAAAATTATTTAATCTTTACCCAAAGAGTTTTGTTAGCTTCCACATTTAAAACTAGAAATATCATGATTCTGTTGAGAAAGTAAGTTTTAGCTTAAGAAATCGAACACAAGTTACTGCAAGTAGTTGTTTATCGCATTTGGTGACTTTGAGCGCACTTTGAGCGCACTGCGATCTGGGGTTTGCAAGGCACTGCACGCCTCAGGAACTCTTAGTATAACGGGGTTACAGTTAGTCTTGCTCCTTTGGAATCCAGTCGCTTACACTGAAGCTTTAACTTTCTCCTCTGGGACATTTTGGAACACTGGCTTTGGTTCCAAAGAATACACAGTAGGTCAAATTGATAATTTTGTAAATAAGACTCTTGAACTAACTGAGTGTTTGTTTGGGCCTCATTAACATACTGTAGTAGGATAGCTAACAAACAGGCCAAAATTCCTAACAAATGGGATAAACACAATCAAAATTTAATTTAGTGGACTCAGCTGTGCTTAGAACATAAAGTTTACCTGAGTTAGTGACCTCCAGTCCAAGTTAGCACTTCCAACATAGAAATGTTTCTTGTCCACAAGCCACATCTTTGTGTGAAGAATACCATCACCGAGCAACCTTGTAAGATCCAAGCTTCGTACCTCAGCAACACCAAGCTGCTCAAAGTTTTTGGTATCAAGGTCAGGTTGCCATTTTGAGGGGAGTGATTGGACAATTCTGATCTTAATGCCTGCATGTTAATTATGTATTAGACCATAAATATTTCATTAAGCATGTAAACTAAAAAGGATCAAGTAAATGGATAAGATAATTTAATACTTTATTGTTGAAACTTTGTGAAGAGTTTGACATTAACTGGCATTATATTAAGGCTGACGCTGTGCATGTTGATACTAATACCATAACTGGTGCATTTAATTTGTAGTTTTGGACTGCCCAGTAAATTTTGAATTTAGCTAGCTAACTGTATTGAATATATATAATCCTTAGTGTTTAAACCTAAGAGACAGTCCAAAATGAATACAGGATGGGATTAATTTCAATTTTAGAGAAATTTTTACCTCTTTTAGCGGCGTCAATTATTCCTTGATATATCTCTTCTCCTTCCGCAGTGCTGGGGTCAGTTGTCCCAGTGTCTTTACCTCGGAGACTAAAATACGAAGCTGCAATATCGAGTGACTCAGTAGCGCTTGCAAGGAGATTTCTCCAGCCATTATAGATAGATGGATTTTGCACTGAACTTTTAGTGTAAGTTAAATTCTCAGGAATACTTTCCACAACTGTAACAGTGCAAGTATCAGAACACGTCTTAAGGTGCGAAGCACTGCTGGTCTTTGTGCCACTGTAGTAATAACTGAGAATAATGATCGTGAGTACAAGAACGGCCATCAAAGTCAAAGCCAGCACCATCCATAGTCGAGCTCTTTTTTGTTTACTTCGTTCTTCAGCTAAGTTGCGCAGCTCTTTCGTTCGATAACCAGGAGAAAAAAAATCTTCTTGACTCATGGTAGAATCAGCTTTCACGAGCTGAAAACGCATTGTCGATTTTTTTCTACGAAACCCTGTGATGACCTTGAATGTGTCACGAGTCCTTAGTGTGTTATTATGTGCCAGGCATCGGCTTGGTAGCCCAGCCTGAGAAGAAATTTCAAGATGGCGGTCGCACGAAAGTTTATTGACAAGAATGTTTTGCGTAACGTTATTCGCCATACAGATGCTCACAATAAGGTAGGTAACCTAGTAAATAAACTTAAGGCTACTCAATTTAGTTGACATGGATTTATAGGTGGCTTTGATCACGTGTCTGTTGTTCAAACTCAGATACAAGAGGAAAGCGAGATGTGGAGGTTAAGGAATGTACAAACTAGAGAAGAAGATAAATCTGGTACGAGATCGTTTGCAGGTGAAACAAAGAGGCGGAAAGTTAACAGGTTTGTAGACCAGATACAGTGCCTTACTAGCAGGTCACATGAATACTTTCACTCATGGTATAGCTTGAGAAGACTTTATACTCACACTTCTGAGTAACTTAATTCTTACATAGTTCCATTATATACAATTTATATTTAGGCTTACAATACATTGTTACACACTAATGGAATTCTAAATTGTGAAATGTCTAGTGTCTGAAGAAACTTATTAGTTTTAGTTTTCTAGTTAGACGCTTAGTCATTAAAAGTTGTAGGGCTAGCTGTGTAGACAGCTTGTTGTGATACAAAATTATTATTTCTGAGAACAATTTTGAGGAAAAGGGAAGTTTATGTTTTAGTTTTGGAATTGTTTTGTCAATAAAAACAGTTTGGCTTTTTATTTTTGGAGTTCATTCTGGTTGTTATAAAATAAATGCTGCGCAAGTCTCTAAATTTTGCTCGAAGCAAAACTATGTGTGGCTGCCATTAGTGCAATGTGACTCAATTCCCTAATGTTTATACATACATGCAACCATCTAAAATATACATTTGCTATCAAAATGTGAATTAAATACCTACCGAACTGTCAAAGGCTCTAACTTGAACATTTTTTAGACATGCTAGCTTAGTGTTTATGCTCCCGAAAAGGTGAATGGTGCTTGCTTTTCACACCCTGAATCAAAGTAACAATTTAAGTAAGCTATGTTCGTACAGATGTTTTCAAAAATTAAAACTTGAAACGCATATAATTTTATGGGTTCCTGGAGCAGGGTCACGAGTCGCCCAGTCCAGATCTCCTGGCTCATGTGGCCCTTGATAAAAAGAGGCACTGTAAATGGGTAACAATTAATAATAATAATAATAATAATTAGCATTTATATAGGCCTTTCCATAGGTACATGCTCAAAGCACTTAACAATAGTTTACAGTTGACTCTGGTATTGAGGGTCTTAGACAGTCTGCTCTACACAGCTCACAACTATTTTCCTAAGAGTTGCCCTCAGTTATATTAGTAGAAGAGACAGACCACAACACCAGGATCACCCTACTTTTTGTCAACAAGTGTTGTGGGTTCTTTAAGTCCTTAGAGAGGAGATCGAGAGACTGGGCCTACGGTTTAATGTCCTTATGCGAGAAGACGCGAAGGTCTAACCGTTTGCAGATGTTAGGCCAAAGGCAGCAATTTCTCCTCGGTTTTTTTAAGACCCTGAGTGAAGGTCGGGCACCAGGAATCAAACCTGGTCCTCCCGCACAAAAGACTGTCGCCTTACCAACTAGGCTCACCAGGGATTTACCATGCTGCCAGTTTAAGTTGATCAAAAGTCATTTTTTTTCATATTCTAATTACAATTAGAGCTGCGTATTGACTCGAGTGCAGGGCCATCCTAATGTTTATTTCCATATAAAATAATTAAACTACAGACAGCCCAGGCTGGTTTGTGAAATGAGTAATTCTGAGACGTGTATTTTTTTTAACATCAAGCCATTAACACAATTTCTTTTTCCTTCAAACCTTCAAACATGATTGGCTTCACTGAAGGTATGAAGATCGCATGGTGGCTGATAATTTCTCTGGTGAGCCAGAAAGCTCTTACTGGACTAAAAAGCTTTATGAAGCTGAAGAAAACGACACTGAAAGGTATTTATATCTACTAGTTGTTTTGCATTTAAAAGAGTCGAGACAGCAACTACATTTACACCAACAACAAGCAGCAAATAGTAATAGTGATACAACCACAACTACAAAACAACAATACCACATATTCGAGTTGATGTATTTGACCCAAACACCTCATTTTCAATTCAGAGAAACACTTATTAAACCTGACTATTGCTTTCAATATGTGCTCATGCCACACAAGGTTGCAACAAGTCCTATTCAATCTTACAGTCTCATATGTCTTTTTATGACAATCACAACCACGTAAAACAAGCAAAACCACAGATTGAATATAGGGCTTCATTACACTTAAAACCTCGGGGGGTATATCATATATTGCCTATATAGTTATGGGTATGTGCCGCTGGAAAGGGTACGGCTTTCAAGCCATTTACTCTGGGATAGGGTCTAGTATCATAGAAATTTGGTCTAGAATAGGGTCAGGTTAAATGGGATAGCTAAGCGGATATAAAAATTGTAATAACAAAATACTTGAGTGCTTTATACCCGGGGTTTTATATCGAGTCAGATGTTTTTGCTTTTTTGTGACACACAAAAACAAACCCTGTTTTAGTGTTTTGATTTAAAATGAGTACTCTGGTATAGGGTCACAAAATTTGCAGAACTTACTCTTAGACGATTTTGGAAACAAAATCAGAGTGTAAAAAAATTTTTCTCAGATTTGGGGGAATTTGCTGAACGTGACATTTTTTTCTTATCAATATTATTATTTGCTCTCTTTAGAATCAGATACAATCGTTTATGGTGTTATGGTCAGTATCTACCACTTTCTATGAAGCAGTAGTATAGTAAACAAAAATTTTGGGAAAAAACTGGGGGGGCACCCCCCTGGCCCCTCCCCTTGCTACGGCCCAGATTTGGGTTAAATACATATCAACTCTCATACCTGCTATTACATCAGCAGCAAGGCCAGACAAATTTATTTTCTTGTTGTACAAACCCGCCGAACTCTGGATTTTGAAAACTTGAAAAAAATCAAATGAACAAATTTCAATGACAGAATGATGGATACTGTAGAGACTATTGGCATGTTTTTATTATCAATTGTTATTCAATAGATATGTTATGTGTTCATAAAATTTCAAATATTCTATGAAATATTTGAAGTTCAAGATCAATTCAAGGTCAAGGTTTACATTCATGAGTAAATTCCTTAGGGACACACATTGTGTACTAATACATACTAAGCTATTTAAAAGATGGAATTAGTTGAAATAAAGAGACAGAAAAAGCAAGGCTCCAGGACGAGTACATTACAAGATCCATTCATTTTTTCTATTTCATAGCCTTTTAGAAGGGTTTTGTATTGAAATGTTTTCTTTTACAATTACACAGAGGGGACTGCATATAGATTCAACTGTATGCTTGACACTGTGAAATAGTGCACCAATTTTCTTGGTTGGACTCACTTTCTAACTTTTTTCTTTCTTTTTTATTCCCGCCTCTGATTTCATACTTTTGTCCTAAAAGTTCTTAAAAAAGGAAATTAAATCGGTCTGGTCCAACCACAACTTATTCTTTAACAATAACTTCAGCAACCACAAATGATATACAGGAGAACGTGCTGTCTTTTCTCTAACATCTGCAAACGGTTAGACCTTTGCGTCTTCTTAGATAAGGATGTTAAACCAGAATGATTGAATCTACTCCGTTAGGTGGGGCCATAGTGGATACAAGGAAATGTATCCAGAAGAGTTTGACACAAGTGATCATTCAGATGACTCAGTGCAGAGAGACGGGGAAAAGAAAAAGAAAAAGAGGAAAAGGTTTGTGTTACACGTCTTCGTTTAACGCAAGCTTATTTTTTACCGAAGGTATTTGCAAAGCCTAAAGGTGGTGATACACGATCTAACTTGAAGCGGCGACTTTTCACGCAAGATGTTGCGGTGTTATGGTTACAAAACCTCTTAACACACAATGACAAATTTTGAGAAAGTCGAATCGTGCAACATGTCACGCCAACTTTTAGCACAACATCGTTTCGCGAAAAGTCGCGTTAAAAGTTGGATCGTGTAACACCAACTTAAGCAAGTCTTACTTTCTTGAAAGTGGGCTTGGAGGCAAGGGTAACAAGTCATTTAGATTCTAGCCATACAGGTTAGGTTGAGTACTATCTGGCGCCTGGTTAGCTGAGTTGGTAATTAAGGAGCCAGTCTGTTGTGCTTGAGGCCTGGGTTCGATTCTTGATACGGGACCTTCACTCGGGGTCTTAAAGTAGCTGTGGAGAAAGTGCTGCCTTTGCTCTAACATCTGCCAAGTATTGTTAAGATCATTTCACCTTCTTTGATAAGGATGTTAAACTGTAGGCGCAGTCTCTCGATCTCCTATTGGGGACTTAAAATAACCCACAATAATTGTTGAAAAAGAGTAGGGTGATCTCGGTGTCATGGCCTGCTTTTTCTACTAACTGAGGGCAACTCTGAATGAATATTGATGAGAGCCGAACGTACCGGACTTTTTAAGATCCGCAATACCAAAGTCCACTGTATTAAACTGTAAACAGATGGTGGAATGACTGGGAGCCCTTGTATAGCTTTGTGTTTGTTTCACTCGTTGCTTCTCCCTCGTTTTTCATCAGATCGAAGAAGAAACGCAAGAAAGAAAAGAAAGAGAAATCCAGTATTGAGCGAAGTCGCACTACAGAAAGAATTGATGAAGATTTGGCAAAATCTGACTCAGAATATGACTCAACCGAGAAATTGAGACACAGCCATAAAAGAAAAACTGACAAATACAAAGACAGTAAAACGTCTAGTAGGAAAAATCTTAATGGAAAAGTATTAAAACACCGTGATCGTTCAAAAAGGGACAAATCAGACTGTAGGAGTAAGGAAAAAAAGTCAAAAAAGCCAACTGAACTTGGGAAAAAATCAGACAAACCAAGGAGATTCGAAGATGAACTGAGCGATGCATCAGTAGATGGTTGCTCGTTGCCCCCAGTGACGTCACGAACTAATAGAAACAGCAATTCAAGGGAGGTTTAAAAATCGGAGGTTTAAAATTTTAGAATTATTTTCCTACTTTTATTAAGCCACAGAGAACTCGTAAGCAGTTTTAACCGAGGACGAGGATATTTAACAACTATACAGGCGAGAAAGGGAGGTTAATAGCGGTGGATATAAAAATTATATCTAGAGCTAGACACCGACCCTGAGGGGATAGTTGTTTTAGCACTTCATTTTTCAAAGAAAGGACAAAATTTAAGGGTTTTTTTTGCTATTTCTAGCACGCGCGCTTCGTGTACATTTGAGTTTTGTTTACATTCTTCAGGGTTTTTTGAAGATCATAAATGTCGTGGGTTTAAGCAGATTTTGAAAGAAAAAATTTTGTCTAACCATTAAAACCAAAAACCAAATCTTGTTGCCCTCTTCGTGTTTTCAGGAATGATTCTTTTTTTAAAGCAATCATTTCTTCGTCAATAACTAATGCGTAACGCGACGCCATTTTGACTACCGCCTCAAAATCAACTAACAGTCATGGATATTGCGAAATACGGGGGCCAATCAGAGCGCGCGAAAATGGATGTTGGTTGCTTTGGTAAATACTAAAACAGG
Organism: Hydrozoanthus tunicans; assembly: GCA_026413305.1. Classification (NCBI taxonomy): domain Eukaryota; kingdom Metazoa; phylum Cnidaria; class Anthozoa; order Zoantharia; family Hydrozoanthidae; genus Hydrozoanthus; species Hydrozoanthus tunicans. The sequence continues at coordinate 7,680 of JAOBAT010073791.1, read as the reverse complement.
GATATCTCAGACTCAGCAGCCAGTCACACCGCGTATAATATCATAGCCATTTAATATAACGTCAAAATACGTTATCAGAGACAAAGTCGTTGATTGTTTTGATTTTTTAACACGATTTTTATTGGCATCGGTGCCTTTTGCTCGTCAAGATCTGGACTTCCAGCAATTTTAAAATTTTTAAAAACTAGAAAAGGTAAATGACGCGCAATTGCAGTTCACATAGGACACATAAAGATTTAAAAAGGGTTTTTAATGCTATCTTCCCAAGATAAAGTTTCATAAACTACGGGTAAATCGGAGAATATAGTGTATAGCTTTAAGGACATTTTCTGCTATAGTTACGTTTAGTTAGAAAAATATGTACATTTTTTAGAATTTGTTTTGTGGACTACAATCTTTAAGAAAAAGAAATTGTTGATTCACAAGTTGAAAGCTCATATATCCAAGATTCACTCTACTATTAGTCTGTAAGAAAGTTGAAGCCGGTTATTTTGCTCCAGAAAGTCTCTAGTTGGTTTTATCGTCATTTTCGTGTTCGTTGTTTGAAGACTGTTCGTCATTTTCTTCGTTTTCCAAATGTTGATGATCACCATAATTTTGTCCGTAAGAGGTTGAGAGTGTAAAGATCACTGTCAGCACGAGCAATACAGATAGAAAGAGATTCACAATCACAATCATCCACAACAATGATTCTCTTGAAACTGTGTCGAATGATGCTATTCTAATGAAAACAAATGAATGCAGAAGTACGAACAACACTAACGCGTCAATCACGTTCTCCACGGAAAATGAGTTGAAATAGTTCTTGTACGGTTTTAAGGACATCGTTACAACAATTGCTACAGTCAGTACTAGAGAAACGGATAAAGTGTGATACGACGATGTGACTGGTACAATTGACATCATTATTGCTATCAATAACTTCCGTAAAATTGCAACAATTTCGAAGTAATGACGTACATCATCTTTGTAGGGAAGGTAAATGGAGCCAAGCCAAGCGTCGAGAAGTTCTCTTTCTTCTGGCTGCATTAAGTGTCTTTTACAATAGTACTTCTTTAACAATGTCAGGAAAACTACAAAAGGAATAGTAAAACCATAGATAAACGCGGAAAAGCCTCCAATGAGTTGCAACCCAAGGTAATTTCGATTGCTGGTCTCACAATTTATCCACGGAGCAGTTTCCATGAAACGTACAACACCATCAGTACTGCACGGTGCCAAAAACCTGAGTGAATTTCGAACAACTGGAAAATAGGTTAAACTAAGACAGATAATTGTCAATTTCAGACAGTTAAATCTTAGCTTGATAATACCCACATGGTTGTTACGGTAAAAATGCCAGAAATGCAAAACGCCATAATAAAACACTATAAGCACAACAAATGCTATTGGAAGAAGCGATGCAAACACCAGTTTCCCTAGAGGAGTAAACAGAACGGGAATTTCACAAGCTGAACCAGAGAAATGAAAGTTTATAACGTTGCTAATGTAGTAATGAGCTTCGGTTACACTTGGTGGCCAGTTATCGTTTTCCGATATAAGTGCATCAGCGATTTGCAGGTAAAAGACTGTGATTTTGATGATGCCATTTGAAATGTTTCCACCTGATAAACTAAAAAGCATGGTGATAACATGAGTCTCGAAGAGCCAACCAGGAATAAATTCAAAACACCTCAATACAGCAAGAACAACTATCTGTCCGAATACAACGAAAAATGCAATCTTATTTCGTTCCTTTGCATAAAAGATAGCCCACCATAAGATCAGAATTGTCACAACCAAAATGATCAGGTATATATACCATTGCAGCTTGTAGTCTTCACAGGGGTAACAGAGATTTCCTCTTTTGTAGTATCTTTCAGCACATTTTGAACAAAACCGACCAGTTCCTCCCTTATTGCATATACAGGACGCCTGACACTTGGTTATGAGTTCGTTTGAAGATTCGGACTTCTTGGTTAACTGACATTTACATGTTCCGGAGGGATTACAGGCGAGTTCCTTATGTGTGATTGTTGGATACCATGGGCAAGGTAAAATGTGTGTAACGTCCGAAAAAGAAGGCGAGGGCCAGTGGCCAGTAGCAATTGTCATTGTGCTTGGATAAACAAAACCAGATTGTGTGTCACTGCAACTAGCCCCATCCATACACTCCTTGCAGTTTCCATCAAAACCATAATAGCCACTATCGCAAACACAGAACACAAACCTGTAGTACTCAGGATCTAGAATTAATCGCCCGTTGCTGAAAGAAAGTATTGCATTGGGACATGAGAAGTTGTACCTGGAATTTTTTTTCCTGGAGGACTCAAAATCGATTCTTATGAAGTTCTGAATTAAGGTCCTGTCAGTTTCAGGTGCTAACATTTTGGAGTTACCTGAAATATCAAGAACCATTAGCGAATAGAGCTGCACGTATTGCGATGGAATGGGACCTGATAAAGAATTTTGGGACACATCCATGTAAATAAGGAATGGTAATGGATCGTAGACATTTGGTAACGGGCCGTGAAGATAGTTTTTCTGTAAATCTATGTAAATAATGTTTTTAAAAGTCATAAGTTCTGTTGGTATGCCCCCAGAAAGTCCACAGTTACTTGCGTTTAAAATTCGTAGAGATGAATTACGTGGTAGCAGTGAGAAAACAAGGTTGGACAAAGTCATGGTAAAGTTATTGTTTGCAAGAAGAACAATTTCCAAGGCTGGACCAGAAAAGGTTGTATTTTGTTCCATAGACGTCAACTGGTTATTGGACAAATCAAGAATTTTGAGGGAGGGAATCGTTCCGATGGTTTTTGGAATTTTTCCTTTAAGGAAACTTTTTGATAGTTTGAGCTGCTCGAGATTCTGCATTTTTCCAATGCTAGAGGAGATTTCGTCGTTGAAGTTATTACCAGACAAGAAGCATTCCTTGAGTGATGGAAAGTATCGACCAAAGTATCTTGGAAACTTTCCATATATTCCTGCACTTGTTAAGTGCATATATTGGAGAGAGGTCAAGTTAAGGAACATATCCAGTGTACCGCTTAAGTTTCTTTGAGTCTCAAAATCTAAGAAATACAACTTTGACAATTTACCAATACTTTTAGGAATTTTACCACATAATCTATTCTCTCCAAGACTCAAGACAAGAAGTTTCGTCAAGTTACCAATTTCTGGCGGAATTCCACCCGTCAAACCCTCCCCAATTTGACAGCACAACTGAATTTTGAGGAGTGTTGTTAGTCGTACAATATGCTCGGGTATTCTTCCTGTAAATTGAGAATACGACATGTCAATATGAATCAACTTTGTCATGTTCGAAGAAATGATCTCTGAAATTTCACCCTTAAGTCGAGGGTTACTCCCGGTGCAAAGACCAAGCAAGTTACGAAGCTTCCAAAGGTTATATGGATGTCTTCCAGTTAAGTTATTTCGTATCAGGTTAATACTAATAACATAGCCGTTGTTATTCAAACAGGTTATTCCAAACCACGAACAATGAGGAACACTGGTGTTCCAGTGATCCCTTCTTCTCCAGCTATTTTCTCCATCTGTGGAGCTGTACAGCTCCATTAGGACCTGTCTTTCATCTGAAGGACTATAAGTTGTGTCAACTGTAAAGTTTTGAACTGGCAATCTTTTCAGGCACTGATCATATTCCGAGTTATATTCCAGTTGAGTCCAATCCACGTAATCTGCAATGTCATGAACACAATCGTTAAACTGATTATTAACATTAGATTTTTTCTTCGAAGTTTAAGTTAAGGAAGTTCGACTTATCACATAAACTAAAGAACAAGATAAGACGCAATCAAAAGAACAATTATTCGAATGTGGATAGGCTTTGCTAAATAAGGAAATACCGATGAAAACAGTTTGTTAAAATCTTTTATGGCTTTCGAGATATTGATATTTAATGTTTGCAAATGATGACGTCAATAGCGAGCAGGTAAGCTTGCAATTTTTAAAAAGTCTGCTGCCACTCCATATATAACTTCTGGATGAGTTTGAGCCAAACTTGGACAGATTATCGAGATACATCAGTATACTGGCCGGGTTCAGCTTAAATTCGTCCAAGGGTTATGTAATATTGTCCATTTACTTTTTCACGCCGCGCCTCAGAAAGCGTTTCATTCCATCCCCACAAAACCAACACAAATGCAAGCAGTTATGATTGCTAAAGAACAAAATCTAAAAAATTAACGATTTTGTTACATTCTAAAGCATAAACACACACAATTTAAATTTTCGATACATTTGTTTTTGAAATTTTTGTTGACGTTTAACTGAACGTGATGGGAGCTTGGGCTGCCAGTGAGTAGGCCTTTATAGATTGTGCTAGTAAAAGTAGCATATTATGCTAGAAGCATTGATTAGTTTGGCCAAATTATGCTAAAATTATGCTCTTTTTAAAAATCATGCCCCCTTTTTTAAAATTATGCTCTTTGAAAAGTTGTAAATAAGTCCAAAAAATACGTTTTTTAATTAGAAGCCGTTGGTCTACAAGAAAGAAACGCAACAAATCCACAATGAAATTTTAAAAAAACATGCATGTGGTCCATGTTAACATGCACTTTAGTACTAGACTATACTCCCATAACTGGGACCAACATGGTCTACAATGTAACTTCCGGTTCCGGTACGGTGGACGCAGGACCCAGGCGATAGGCCGTTTTAGACGCCGCTCAGTGATTCATTGTGAATTACAAATGCTAATGGTTGAACAAAATTTAAAACATCGAATAACGTCACCAAGTGCTTGGGAATAGAGATATACATAAACAATGATCAAATTGTAGCACCAAAATTAAAATGATCCGATAATTATCAAAATATGCGAATTATGCTAGCATTGCTACTTGGCAGAAATTATGCCAGTTTGCTCAAAATGCCAAAAATTAAGCATAATTATAGCATAATCTATAAAGGTCTTCCTTTGAGGGTATTCATCCAAAACATTGGATCCGAATTCATAGCTTTCTTGGGGGTGGAAGCGAAATATTTGCAGTATGATAATTCGTGATTCCCAGATATTATTTTTCGACCAATGATTCATGGTTCGTTTATAGAATTTCTTCATGATTCATTATTCATTTAAAGACTCATGATTCATTTACTTTTTGTCCGTGATTCATGATTCACAGCCTGCGAGATAATGTGATTCATGATTCCTTCACTTTCATGATTCACGAATTCCGCTTCCACCCCTGAAGTTTTCCATGACGAGATCTCACTAAACGAAGTTTAGCTAAATGCGTGATTGTTTCAGCATGGTTCCTTCTCGGATGTTAAAATTTGTTTTGAGATAAAAGCGTGGCGTGAAATTGTTTATGCGCTCAAGATTTTTACAGCGGGCTTGATGAATACAATTACGAGAAGTGAATAACACTTTTGTAAAGTGAATATTCCAAACACTATCGCATGTTCACTTCATTGTACTTGCTGCTCATACAACTGCTACGTAAATGTCTGAAGAGAACAAATTAAACTGTACACAGCTTTTATCGAGAATATCTGACCAAAGTGAGAGATCAAAACTTAAATTAATGCCTCGTGGCATTTTGAACAGCAAAAGCGTCGAAAAAGTAAATAAGTTTGCAAAACTTTTGGCTGAACAATACAAGTTAGCAGATTTCTCGAAGTGTAGTAAGATTAGACCTTTTCTTCGAATGAGAACATGGGGGCACCAATCGTGGAACGTCTATAGTATGTAGTACTGTAAAAAGTGATTGGCAAACCAAATTATCCAGCTGGTCGGCTGGAAGCAGTACGAAAAAATGAAAATTTTGCGTAATTCATATCACAAACTCCACTTACCTGTAAAAGATAACTTCAGGACAGCGGTAAAAAGAAGAAATTGAAAAGAAAGACGCAGCATTTTTAATTCATTCGAAATCATGTCGTGACGAAGTTTTTATGGTTTGTTGTTTTTGCGACTAGCTACAACAAACGCGATTATTTCCAGGAATAACCGGAACTCGTCGCCAGACCTCGACCGTGTTTATCACAAGCGCATAACCGCTGACCATATATTTTTAAGCTACGATCCTTCGGGTCACGAAAGGAAGGCCTGAAGTAAATTTCGATAGTTTTTTGTACACTGTCAGGTATTAGACAGACTGACGAAGTTCCATTACCTATCAGTTGCAGTGATATTCATTTCAGTGGAACTTTAAAAGTTCTGCCGATAACAATACCCATGTTGTTTGTAAGGTTACGAACTCGTTATACTGGGAGCTCAAACTTACTTAAAAACGCAACAAGGTTGTTCAGATCTGGGGTGAACCAGAGAAACGACGTCCCAGGGTTTTTGGATGGCTCGATTGACACAAAAAGCCAAGACTTCATCACTGGTAAAGCAACAAGTTTGGAATTTGAGGAGGACTATAACCGAAGGCTGGCCGTTGTCTTAGCTGGAGGGGGGACAAAGGCTGCGGAAAGACACGTTAAAAGAAACAGAAAACTTCTGGTCAGAGATAGACTACAGAAACTTTTTGATCCAGGCTCAGAGTTCTTAGAATTTTCCAGTTTTGCGGGTTTAGGTCTGGAATATGGTGATGTTCCCTGTGCAGGCCTTGTGACTGGGATTGGAAGAGTGTCGGGGAAGCTGTGTGTTGTCATAGCCAATGATGCCACAGTGAAAGGAGGAACGATTTATCCAATCACAGTCAAGAAGCAGCTGAGGGCGCAGGAGATTTCTGAAGCAAATAGACTACCATGTATTTATCTGGTTGACTCAGGTGGAGGATTTTTGCCTTTACAGGTACAGTTAAATAGTTTTTTAACACCAAATTAAAGAGTTTCTGTTTTTTTTACTATAAAGTTATTGAGTTTTGATTGATTTTTGCAACTGTTAATCACAAAAAAAATCTATAATAGTTTAACTATAAGAGTTTGAACAGAAGTGTAACATTCAAACCTTCAGGGATTAAGTTTAAGGATATCGATATTTGCGTAGTTCCCAGAACTTTGACAAGTACCTAATTTTAGTTGCACTGCCCGACTATGATATCATATAATGCAGTGTAGGCATTTCACTTAGGCACATAGCCCATTATCCAATCAGATTTGTGGCTTTGGTCTTTAGTAGTGGTTTCGTAGACTTATATTCTTTAGGTTTTCTTGTTTAGCATATATATGCAGTTAAATTGCATATTAGTGCCAAACATCTAGCATCTTTAGATGCAACTATTTTAAACATCTAAAAAATTGTTATTATTATCATTGTTATAATTATTATTATGTTAAACATCTAAAAATACCATTCTTATCTGAACATCTAATCACCTAAAGATGCAATTAATGCCTGAGATAATGCATGCTGTGATAGTGAGAACAAGTTTATGATGTCACACAACACAAGAAAACAGTAAATTGATTTTTTTCTGTGTGGACTGGAGAGGTTATTTCCTAAAAGGAATAAAACAGCCTGGCTTGTGTTTCTAGACAAAACAGAAATTGCTATGATGAAGCAAACACTCGGCAAGTAGAGAGAAAACTCAGCTTCGCCTCATTTTCTTCTCAGCACTTTTCTCATGTTCTGCTACCCCATACCACATTTTATTTTTATCCAGAAAGATGTGCAAAAATATGTTTCTTTTAAGTATCTGTAGTTTGAGGAATGTTAAAGGGTTCATGGTTTTAAACTGCACATTAACTAACAACTATCCCTGAAAGGGAGGGTAATAATTGTGGGTG
>JAOBAT010073780.1:0-21161 GCA_026413305.1 Hydrozoanthus tunicans | reverse complement strand
TCCTTCTTTTGTCCTACTTTTAAAATAATTTTGGTCCTACTTTTCTCCTACTTTTTCACCTGGGTGTGCTTGAAAGCTTGTAACCATTGCGTGTTGGGCTTCCAGAACCCAAACTAAAGAACACAATAGATTCGGACTTCTTTCAAATAAGCTATTTTAATTTTTTTTACAGCTGAGTGTTTCGCGACTTGTGTGACCTTGGAACTAAAAGCGACATTCGAGGAATGTTTAAACAGTCTTGCTTTAAGACTGGCGCGAAGTTTAATCATTCCGAGTGAAAAAACATGTTTCGTTATATCCCGCACTTGATCCGGCACACCTGGGATTAAGATCTTGAACTGCCTACGTGATTGAGCTGAACCGAGCTTAAAAAACAACTTCCTTAATCTTTTCGAGACCTGCCATTTTTCCAACATCTAAATTCTCCTTACACATCATATCAAAAATGATACATTTGGCAATGAGAAAATGAGAATTGATCTAACAGAGCGAACAACTGATTTCTCCTAAACTAACTACATAAGGAAGCATGGGAGTTTACTTGGGAGAAATTACCAGCACGTATTTACTTCAGCAACACTGACTTGTGGCAAATCGAGAGGATTCTCAAGTTTCCGAAGTTACTTTGTTCTTACTAAAGGCCCGTTTACACTACACGAAAATAGTGCAACGGATCGGATAAAAGAAGAACTGAATGAATGAATCTGCGTTTTATCCGTTCCATTTTTATCCGATCCGTTCCCAAAAAGGACTGCAACCGTATGCGGTCCTTTTTGGGAACGGAACGGATAAATTTGGTTTCGTACCCGTTCTTTTTTCTCTCGGTGCGCCGTGTAAACGCTCAAAGCTCCTTTGGGTACCGAACTCCTTCAGTTTTTCTGGGCCAGCTATGTTTTCGGTACAGCGATTTATTTTACAACGGATGTTCGCTCTTGATGCTTCATAGCGCGCAAAATGGAGGAAACGAATGGAAAGAAGAAAGTTAAGCGAAAGGCAAGACACAACCGACAACTGCGGAGGAAAAAGAAAAAACTCATGGACAGAAGATGAAATAGAAATGTTATTAGATATTTTCGGACAGGAAACTATACAACATTCGTTGGATAAGGCGAAATCTACCCCCGTCCGCGTACGAGCATGTTACATTTTTTATTTGTAAACTAGCGATCCGAAAGCTTCATGACTTGTTCGTCGCAACTGCTTCAGTTATTTCGTTTAGATTAGTTTTTTCATACGTTTGTATGTAGAAGTTATAATATGTTAATACATGCTTTTTTTAATGAGAACCAATAAATGTCAATTTGTCATTATGGCGGGCTCAAGCAGTACCGGACCCTCAAAAAGAACGCATGTAAACAGTACCGTACCCGTTGCAGGTAATGTTGATAACGGATCCAGTTTTTATCCGATCCGTTTCTAACTTTTGCTTGTGTAAACGGTCATATTTTTGATGGACCGGTACCTGTTTTTATCCGATCCGTTCCGTTCAACTTTTAGTGTAAACGGGCCTTTTTTAAGAGTCGCCCTTTTATTTTCCGATTTTAATTCTTGTTTCAGGAAGAAAAAAACGCGCCTTCTTTTTCAGATGGCCGACGTTCTCCATCCTGAAATTTTTGCTCCAGTATTTGTCTTTTGTCAGCCACTAGACAGCTGAAATCTTAGACATTCAGCCATCGTGACGTATTTTCCAGTGTTTTCTTATCTTTACCTGTTCTGTTATCGTCCGTATTCTATTACTTTAACTGTATCTGTTTTTTTCCCGTATTTTTATAGAAGTTGAGCAGATCGCCAGCTGTGATACTTTCCCTTCTCTCATAAAGATCAAGTTGAACCAATTTAGAACGAAATCTTCCCAACTTTTTGTACCGATTGATACCAGTCCAAAACTTACCGAGGACAAGTTTTCAGCAGATGGCTTGTATAATTGGAAAAAAAAAACGTAGAGAAATTTCATTTATTTCACGGCTCGAAAAATACTTGCAACTGAAAACCACTTACTAGTTACCTTATTTGACATTCTCGGAGGATTGTTTTTCAAATTGTGTCTATTCAATTTTTTTAGAGTCAGACGAAAAGACAAATAGACTTAAAAATGTAAGATTAAGAGAAGCATTTCATCTGAGAGACCTTGCACGAAAGGTTATTTTGGTATGCGGAGGAGATGTTGATTAAACGCGCCCACTGACCACGTGGTTGCCAATACAATTATGTGAGAATATTGAGCATATTTGATGAGAAAACTTCATGTGGACGTAAACGGCTGTCTTACAAATATCAGAGCTAATGGCTTTTCGGTTTTCACAAGAAGCCTGACGAACGTTGTCGAGAATAAATATAAGAAGAAAATGTTTTGTTATCAAGGTTAAAACCTTGACTCTAACGTCATCCGTCACTTCAAGCTTAAGACGGACACACTGAATGTGTTACGCTAATTCTAGCAGAGAGCCAGCCTCAAATAAACAAGTAAGCAAAACAGCTATAGTAATAATGAACTTTTTTATTTTTAGTCGTATCTGCTCGATATAGCTTAAATTTAACCCGTCGTTTATGAAAAAAAGCAAATATGTTGTGTTTTTTTTCTTCACTTACGTCACTCTTAGACAAACATCACAACGATAAAAGCGTTAGATTGTGAAATGCAATAGATGTTTGGCAATGCCAAAAATAGCTTAGCCTATTACGTGTCGCATTTAGTTTGAAATGACTTGAAGGTAAACACTCTATCAGAGAAAACTTGTTTAGTTGCTGTGTTTTGTGCAGACATCAGGAAGACTTGTTTCCGTATTCTAACGGCTGGAAGACTACAGCGAGTTTCACAATTAAGGTTTGTAAGAAATTTATGTGTGTTTTATTCGACTATGTAAATAGAAACTTGGGAGCTCGTTTTTGCATTTAACCGTTTTGGTTAAAGTGGAACAGTGGTACCACACTCAATTGAATTTGAGCTTAACTTAGTTCATTTTTAGAAAAAAATGCTTCCAAACTTTTCATATTTTACTTTATTGATTTATGAAAATAATATATCTTTTGCCGTGAAGAGCAAAAACCTTTTCAGGTAAGCTTCTTTGCATTAAAACCGGACAAGTATTGATAAAGCCGTAAGGTATTGTAATGCTTTTTCTGTCACTACGAAAAGATAGGTAGTGTGCCTTGCAATTTGTATGAACTAACTTGATTTGAGGTCTTGAATTGAATAGAAAACACCGGTCTTTTTGAAAAAAGGTTTGCAAATTTGGTATAAGTTATTTAAAGGACAATTTGCATTTGAATAGGTTGTTTTAAGTTAAACAGCTTGAAAAAGCTTTTGACAAAAGTTGCCTTCGGCTTTTGCTTTCAGTTTTGCCATAAAAGAATTGATAAGACAAAATATTCATGGAAACTAACAGCTGACCGCCACCGATTTTAATTGCACTAAAAATGAACGCCCAAAAGAAACCTCAAAATAATACCCATCATTAGACTAACGTGTTTTTGTTGTATCATACTTGAAAATCCTCTGAGAAACGACTATAAGAGATAACCTGTTTTAGGTAGCTAGCCATCTGGCAAAAGAAGTCGTGCTGCCAAATTAAAGTTTTTCATTTGCATAGGGAAATTTGCATGTTAAGTGTTGATATTTGCCGGTTTACGAGATTTTTGAGTTACTTGAATAAACAGCTCATTCAAACTACAATATATTTTAAATTTCAAGATGGAAGCGCAAGATTTCGAATCCGACATATGGGGAAATTAAACTGTTCTCATACAGTTCGTTTATGCAGTTAGCATAAAAGAAACAAGCATGTTTTTAAATCTTTACAAAATATGAAAGCCATTTGAATCAAAATCTCATTTGCCATACACAATAGTATTATAAACTTTCAGTCGGATTATTTAACTGAGTCTGTTGCACGTAGTCGTGAGCTCCAACCGAATTATAAAGAGCAAAGTTATAAGCGCTTCGAGCTATCAGTCAAGTTATTTATAAATGCTTTCGTAGAAATATTCTTTTCTTCCACCGTTCTTATTTTATCCGGTATGACTTTTATGAGCTTAGCTCGAATAACGTGTTTCCAGAGTCTCTTGGCAGAGTAAAGATATCTTTGTAAACTTTTCTTTAAAACGACAACTGATGTACTGAAAGGAATTTTCAAAGCGTTATAAAACATTGATCCTTAATAAGTGTATCTTTAAGTTAAAAATGATGTATTCCGAACAGCTCTCCGAGTAGACACTCACCACAAAGCTTGATAAAAACTCTCCCGTTTGTGGTATTTTCATAAATACAGAAACAGACGGCAACTCTTCAAAGTGTTTTAAATCCTCTACACGAAAACCCACTCTAAAGAGAAACAATTTCTTACGAACGTTTGACATAGTCTTAGTTCGTCAAAAACTAGTATAATACTTTTGTGATAGCGCCACTGTTGGAAATCGAAAACCAAGGCTTGCTTGCGGCTGTTTTGACTTTCACATCTAAGGTATTCAAAGACACTGCACGAAAAGAGTTTGGTACGTGACTTATCAGGCTTTTATTTCTGACTTACTTGAAAGAATTTTTTATGCAAAGCTCAAGTGGTAACTGATCTGACTGTCATGCGGCAAACACTTTGTTGGTCTTACAATTATTAACTTAATAAAAACTGTCAAGAGCAAGCATATTTCGATAGAAGTTGATAAATGTTTTCTGAATTCCTATGGCCATAAGAGGCTTTTTTCTGAAGATTCTTGTGGAGCCACGAAGTTTAATCGTTTTCATGCACTTTAATGGTTTGACAGCTTTTCATGACTACTTGCATCCCTTGCTGAATTCAACCTTAGTTCACTTATCTATGCTTGGTCTATTAGCAAATAAAGCCCCTTTTACACGAGCAAGTTTTCCTTGACAAGGAAAAATTACTCGTGTATACGGAGAAAACTGGGCAATTTTTCCTTGTCAAGGAAAAGCTAACATGCCAGCTTTTTCCTTGACAAAGAAAAATTGTCAAATCTGAAATTTGCTTGTCAAGGAGACGGGCAACAAGGAAAATATGACAAGGATATGATTGTTATATTGAACTGAAAACTTGTCAAGGAAAACTTGCCCGTCGTCTACACGAGCAAGGAAACCTTGTCAAAGAAAAATTGTAAAGGAAAACTTGTCGATCATGTGTACGAGCAATAAAAATTGTCAAGTAAACTTGTCAAGGAAAAATTGCTCGTGTAAAAGGGGCTTAAGGCACAAAAAGTAACTGCTTTGCAACGGCTGACTGGGGACTGCACTAAAATTCAACAACTTTTTGTCGCCTTGTCAGTTAATGCGTTAACTCTTCCACGCTTCAATTGTCAGGAAGATTGAACTATTGCACTTCACAAATGCAAATTGATTTAGTACTTCAATTTAATCATGAAACTATTTAGTATATACCAAATCGTTGAATAGCTTTTTTTCGCGCGTTCTTATTAGTTCCTGAAAAAAAATACCCAAGGATATTTACTGTTTTGAGAGAGCTGTCAAAATGGCGACTCGTTTCACTTCGGAGAAATTTCACGAAATATACAATTCAGCCAACCCCTTAAACACAAAAAGGGGCACTAAGTTTGGAATGTATGTATTCACAGGTAAGGTATTCACCAACTCTCACCTGAATTTATTCCACCGATTTGGCATATACTACAACAATTATCCCCCTCAGTGTCGGTAAATACCGACCACTAATCACCTGCACCTCGGAGGATAACACTTTGTTTTAATCATTGCCTGTCTTCAACAAATACATCCTCACTTCACCAACTAGAGAAACATCAGAATTCTCATCGCTTATTGATGGCCTAGTTGTAGAAAGTGGTACAATGGAGAATCATATAAGTGACCGCCATCTGGCTTACCAAACGCTTAACCTCAAGTTGCCCAAGCCAGGACCAGGTGCTACAAGCGTGTGACTATAGGAGCTTTTTGGAAAATTTAGTGCAAGTTCCGTAGTTGGAATGTATCCTCGTCGATGACGCGCGTGAAAAAGTCATCCGCTGCTTCCTGAAAATTCCTGAGTTGACACTTGGCAATTAAGACTGAAAATTAAACACTCGTTGACTATATGAGATGGGAGAACATTAAAAACAGGAAACAAGTACTGAAGATAGCCAAACAAATAGGTCATCCGAGGGCTGCGAGACTTACCACATGTCACGCGAATTGTTAAATCTCGATTGAGAGATGCTGAGCGAGAATATGCTAAGACTGAGTTAAAAGATTGCAAGATTGAAGGAGACAAACTTCATGTGGAAAGTAATTAGGAACTCTATTTTCCTTAATTTCCCAGCTAGTATACTCAGGAGAGCAGAAGAGTTCAACAACTCTTTTACCTCCGTTGGCACCAGAGCATCAAAAGCGTCTAGATCTTTGGTTGCGAAAAAAAAATCAATCTAACAACACCTCTAATACCTACACCAAGACAACAAAATCCCCGAGTGAAATTGGAAATGTTTCGCTTCCATTCATTATCTAGCAATGAGATCCGAAAGATTGTTGTCCTTTCCATCCGACATGGCACATACAATAAAGTTTTCATGTCACTAATCAAGGAAGCATTATCGTGTATGCTCCCTATAGTCATTAACATTGGTAAACGTTCAGTATTAACTTTTTCTGTTTCGGACGTCCTGGAAGAAACCAGAAGTTATCCCATTACCTAAGTTAGGAGATCATGAAGTGGCCAACAACAACCGCCCTGTGTCTCTGCTCCCTACAGAGCCCAAAATATGTGAACTTATGGCTTTAAACCAGCTAACTTCTTAATTGAAGAACAAGAATTGCCTTACCGAGCAACAAATTATAAGCGGAAGCAAAAACTCACATTCAACTGGGAATTGCATGAACGTCGTGATGTCGGGTAAGATTTTGGAAGCCATGGACACAAATGAGCTCACGCTGACCTGGTTCTGTCCAAGGCCTTCGGCAGCACTGACCACCTTTTACTTAATGTCAAACTACGAACACTTGGCGTCACTGAGACATCGCAAGAATTGTTTAGGAGTTACCTGTTGGAGCGCAAACAGTATGTCCGCAAAGTCAAGAAGTTTCCAGCCGGCCATATTTAACAACTATGTTAACGATCTACCCACTGTCCCAGAAACTGGTTTCCAGAATCTTATGTTGACGAATTTCAATTCTTTTTTTTTTCATTCCCAGTCAAAACGTTGTTGCCGTAGAGATCACTGAATGCTTGAAGAAGATCGCTGCTTGGTGCTATCGTAACAACCTCCTGATAAACCCTGAAACGACCGAGGTGTTGCTACTGGAGACAAGCCAGTTTCTATTTTAAAGCTCCAAACCGTGCCAGAATTTCGATGCAAGAATTATATCGGGTGCCAGAGATGATGACCACACAACACCTGTTCTTAAAAGAGTTTTATAAAAACTGTCTACCCGTCAGCATTATGCTCTTGTTCAAAGATGCTATCTTAGCTTTTAAGTGGGCAAGTCCCAAGTTATCTATCAGATAAATTTGCGGCACACTCAAGTGTCCACTCTGTTAACACGTAATAGACACAAGCTATCTCTTCCAAGATATATAGTTCGGCTGCCAGCAAATGCACGTTCTTTAATCGAGCAGTCATTTTGTGGAACTCACTGTCGTGCAGCGTCACAGATACCATGTCTCTTACGAATTTTAAAAGGGACTAAAAAAATCTACATTTTACTAATTCTTAAGCAGTAACTGAGTTTAACAAATTTACCTTTGGTAACCAATTTTTTTTTATTTCTTTTAAATTAGCTATCATATACATTTCAAAAACATCGTAAATAAGCCTGATGAAAAACCCTCGGGAGAGTTTATTCAAGTTATTATTGTCCAAGATTGCTTTAGGTCCTATCAGACACTTTGTCCATAGTAACTCTTTATAAACCAGCTTGCTTGAATAATTGCTGGCGAGTGCACTGATGGGGAACACCAGTCTCTGTTATGAAACATAGAAACCGCTTCTCAAGTTTGAGTGATCAGAAAAAAATTTTGCGTCACTATCGGAAATCGAACCCGCAATCCTCTGACTACTGGTCAGATGCTTTACCCACTGAGTTACAGAGACTCACACGTGGAATAAGTTCTTGTTTTTTCTGATCACTCAAACTTGAGAAGCGCTTTCCTTCATTCATCACAACACCAAGTTGCAAACTTGTACATTAATCATTTGATAATCTCTGTTCTGTTAGCATTTCTTGGCCCGAATTTGTTTTCATGGACGGTTTCTATTTGTCGCCTATCCGAGCAAAGGTCTGGTAACCAGAGCGCCCGCAATGTAACATGGTATGTTGACGTCATGGTAATGGTAGATCAGAGTGCGTCATATCACGAGCCTACCACGAGTTCGTTCTTTTTTCCCATCGATTGACGACCTCAGACGTCTGTATAGAAACATTCTAATTTTGCAGAAGTTTGAAAATCAAAGACAAGCAAGGCTTTCGTTACAATAAAAGAGTTTGCAGAAGTTTGAAAATCAAAGACAAGCAAGGCTTTCGTTACAATAAAAGAGTAAAAACACGATCAAAAGGTTTTCAGCAGCACTTTACTAATTCTACAGTTACTATTAGCTTTTACCTTTAATGGTGCTTAACCACTACAGTCATTTTTTGTTTCGAAACTCGAATTAAATAAATGTTTAACAGTATGATAGAAATAATTTGTTTCCGTGTTTTGTTCAAGTGAAGTTGTGAAGTTAATTTCACCTTTTTCATTAATAATAGCTCGAGCTAACTCAGTCATATTTGATGGATTTCATGAAATGTTCAATTGTTGCATTGGTAATATTGAATTGAATTATATTGTCTTTGATGGAAGGTTGAATTACTGCATTGGTATTGTTGAGTTGAATTGTCTTTGATGAAAGGTTGAATTGTTGCAATGATATTGTTAAATTGAATTGTATTGTCTTTGATGGAAAGTTGAATTGTTGCATTTGCATTGTCTTTGATAAACAGTTAAATTGTTGCATAGGTAAAGTTTTTGATGGAAGGTTGAATTGTTGCATTGATATTGTCCTTGATAAACAGTTCAATTGTTGCAGTGGTATCGTTTTTGATGGAAGGTTGTATTGTTAATTGCATTGGTAGTGTCTTTGATAGAAGGTTGGATTGTTGTATTTGTATTGTATTTGAAGAACGGTTGAAATGTTGCCGTATTTTTTTGGTGGAAAGTCACATTTTTTTGTCTTTGATGGAAAATTGAATCGTTGCATTGTGATGTCGAGTCTTTGTATTGGTAATGTCTTTGATGGTAGGTTGAGTGTATTGTCTTTGTTGGAAAATTGAATTGTTGGATTGGTATGGTCTTTATGGGTGGTTGAGTTGTTGCATTGCTTTCGTCCTCGATGAAAGGTTGAAATTGTTGCATTGTTATTGTTTTTGACAGAAGATTGTTGCATTGGTATAATTTCCGTTGATGGAATGGTGAATTGTCTTCTTTGATGGAAGGTTGAATTGTTGCAATGGTATGGTATATTGTGATGAAATGTTGAGTCTTTGCATTGGTAATGTCTTTAATGGAAGACTGCGTTGTTGCATTTGTGTTGTCTTTGTTGGAAAATTGAATTGTTGGATTTGTAGGGTCTTTGATGGAAAATTGAATTGCTGGATTTAATGGATGTTTGAGTTGTTGCATTGGTGTTGTCTTTGATGGAAGGATGAATTGTTGCATTGGTATCGTCTTTGATGAAAGGTTAATTGTTGCATTGGTATTATCTTTGATGAAAGATTGAATTGATGCACTGGTATTGTCTTTGATGGAAGGTTAAATTGTTGCATTGGTATTGTTTTAATTGGGAAGTTGAAATGTTGCCGTGCATTGATATTTTAAATTTAAGATTGGTCCGTTACAGTATTTGTAACATTGTTACGTACTTAAGGAGACAGCGTGGCCCCGTTCAGTTTAGCTGCTGGATTTGTTCCGTGTTCAGTCACCGCTCTGACCGCTTACTCTTTTGTAACCAGTGACCCAAAGCTCGAATCCATCGCTTTTTTAGGAAGTGGACCGTTCAGTCGGGATTTTGAAGGGGGTAATAATAGGATACTTCAGGCCAAAACTATATTTGTTATTTAAGAATATCTATTTAGGACTCCAGAGAATGTAATTTTGAGCATGTTTTCTCAAGAACTATCTGAACGCTAAGGGAACGGCCATCTTTGCGCTTGTGATATCATTCGTACCATTACAACGTCAAATTACATTTGTTGTCGAAAAAGTTTTTTTGTATAGGTGCTTAAAAAGAAACACGTTTTTTTCATTTTGTTTGATAATTTTACGAAAACTTGAAGCAGTATAACAGTCCGAACAAGGCAACAAAACCAATGCTTTCGACAATTTGACGTTTTAACGTCAGACTTGAGTGCAATATGGCGGCCTCCATGGGATTGAATAGATTTTTTGCTCATATTTGCAGAATATAGACAAGCGAGTCGCTTAAGAAAGTCAAATTTTAGAGTTCCAAATTGATTTCTTGAACGTATGAAAAAGTTTTGGGGTGGAGCCTCTCTTAAAATTCTTTTGTTCCCACTAAATTGAGCACATGAAAACTAAAAGAAATTCGATTTTTCATGGCTGTTACAAAGAAAATAGATCTTTGCTCTCTAGCCCAACGTATAAATAGATCTGCGCTCTCTAGCCCAACGTGTTCATGTTTTCAAAACAAACGCCGACGTTATTGTAAAGACTAATGCTTTTCTATCAGACGAAATGAGGCTCGAAGTGTACGTAAAGCATTTTGCTTTCAACAAATCTTGTTTATGGAATTGTTGAGTGTCAAGTGCCACACTTATTGATTGTATATGTTAGTGGTGTATGGCTCTTGATTTTATAGACAAAGTTAAAAGCTTTGCGAAACTGCCAGTTAAATATAAGTAACGGATTTTTGAAATCTATCTTTAATGTTAATATGAATAATTGACAAAGTGCTTGTTTTCGTTTCCACTCACGCAAGCATTTCCAATGTATGTTTTCATTCTCAATAGATCAAAATCGCTCAAACCGTTTTGAAATTTATCAAAGAAAAACAAAAATATGTTTCAGGAGAGTTTTGATGTGTATCGGCAATCACAGGCGTGTTGAGTATTGGGAAACCTTGCCGTGCTTACCGCCATACTGGCTGTGAACAACAGACTACGAGGCTATCTACACTAAATTAGATGCGTTTGTACATTTGTTCCTACGGACAACCATGTAAAGCTCTCGCAGTTGTCTTCTCAGAAACAAAAACTCTACAGGATCGATGCTATGTTTTAGAAAAACGGATATTACTAAGTTAGAGCAAACATGGCGGTCAAAAATTCACTTTGCTTCTGAGCTCTTTCCGGAAAAAATATGTTCACTGTACTAAATGGGAAAGACAAGAGCACATTATTTTTTATCTCGGCATCCACGCAAAATACGCTGGCGAGAACAGTTTTTTTAAAGACATTTTCTTAACCTTTAAGTTTTTTAACTGAAGACAAAACTGTATTTTTTCTGTCTTTTTCGCATTTTCAGGGTGCATCCTCGAATACTATATCAACCAATATAGTTGATGTATTCGTGAAAGCAAGGTTTTTCTAATTAAAATCGACACGTATCAAGTAACGAGGTTTCCGCCTTTTGTATTCAAATATGTTTTGTCTTTGAAAAATGTTTTTAGCACTTCCAGAAAAAGGCCATTTTTCTCAATGATATAAAATGATGTGTCCCTGCCGATTAATAATTGACTATTTCAAAGAAGAAATGAGGTGGTATTGGTTTAATTATGATTTTCGGTACGTTTAGTGACGAAATCCACTTAGCAATTAATTTTTCCAATCTGCCTAGTGCGTATTAATATATCTGAAAACTATTACCCTTTGATGAAGAACTCGAGAAGCTGCATACAACCTTTTAACTTGTATAGCATCACAGCTGTATTTACCCCTGGCTTATTTCAGTTTCACAAGATGAAAAGAGGCGGTCAAATTTTGCGTGAATTAGAAATCTATCATCTGTAGATTTGTGCTCATTAAAAGTCCTGCTGACGACATTGTAAAGGAAACGCACCCTAAGAGCATTAACTATCTTTGTTGTAACCGCCGCATTGCTTTCCTGGTTGTTCAATATTGTCAAGAGAAATACTCCGTAGTTGCTATGGTAACTATTTATGAACCCATAAAACTTTAAATTTTTTACATACGCCCGCACTTGATCATAATTGAATTCGATGTAGGATTTGACGTCTTTTGTCGGAATGAAAAGAGGCCAATTGTTTGAACAAAGCATGTAAAGGTTTATCGCGCTGTACGGTAAGATAAAACTAACAGGCAAGTTTAACTTTGAAGGTTTTTTTTTTAAAAACTTTTGATCTACCTTTCCTGTACGTCAAGATCAAAGGATAAAGCAATCTCCAGAGCCCAATAAAACTCTCAACTTGTAACCAGGGATTTGAAGCTAAATTTTTTTGGATCAGTATACTACAAACAGTAACTTTTGTAAAGTATGCTTTTGAACAACCAAGTTGCGATCAATATAATCGACCAAGCTAAACGATTTGGAGTTTAATTACATCGCCTAGCAAAAGAAAGAAAGATTCTGAAATTTTATGTTTCTTCGGTTGGAGTTTTATAGAGATAAACCACGCAAAACAGGCAAAATTTATGGCCATTTGTGGGGTTTCAATCACTTGCTCGGAAGTAAGAATATGTAATACCAACTGTATCTATCCTAAATATATAAAAACGATCTCTGGATAAAATTTTACACAGTTGACAAAGGTTGTAGTTAGACAGCCGAAAGCTCCTATATATTTTTAAAATATTTTATCCAGAGATCGTTTTTATATATTTACTATGATTCTACCTGGATGCTCTTCCATTTTTAAGTGTATCTATACTCTTGTAATAGACTGTTTCTTCTAAAACTTCACTGAAGACAAGCAAAATACGGAGTGTGTTCATATGGTTTCATTAACTGGTTCATGCTATGCAAATGAAAGAAAAGACTCGCGAAACGTTTGTCTTCAACGCGTTTTATCTCTTTTCGATTCCTAATTGTGTGACCCAGACAGGGAAACGGTTTCATAATGTATCTACTTGATTAAAACCACTTCTTAACCATTCGGCATTTTGTGAGTTACCAGCTTCTTAGCTTGTTGATTTTACAACAGCTGTTGAAATTCAAAGATGGCTGCAGGACTTTTCGTCAAAGGGATTAAAGAAATTTGAGGATGATATTGTTTTTTTTTTTCAAGCTATATCCTTGACATAAGATCGATGTAACAATAAAAAGAAAACGCTTCTTTATTTCAGGGGAAGTTTTTCATTCAGAATTAACTTTGGGATTCAAGTGTCCGGTTGGCCTTTTTGAGAACTTATATAAGAAGGTCGAAGAGATCAAAATTACTTTAATTCATCAAGTGTAATGCAAGACTACGTATAGCAGTCAATTTTTTTTCTTTACTGGGTAAATATATTCACATAACGATTTATCAAGTTTTGAAAAAACCTGACGCTTGAATTTCGAGTTTTCACATCTTTTTGCGAAACAGTATTTTCTTTTTGACGATAACACTTGGTTTTGGAGTCGGTTGTATGGAAGCCCGGCATTGTTGATATTATCATAAATAGATGAAACTAAGACAGACAAGGACACTAGAAAATACTTAAATACGACTTGTTTTAGGCCACTTTTCAAGTGAAATATAAAAAAAGTAACTAAATAGAAACCATTCCTTCCGAAGTGCTTTTTGCCTTGCAGTTTTACCTTCTGACAAAAAGAAAATTTAGCAGCGGCTGCGGCAAATAATATTTGTGTTGCGGAATATTTACATGCCGAACCGACAACTCAAAAACAGAATAATAAAGGAGAAGGTGATGTTGACACAGCAACAACAGGGGTTTATATCTGTTATTAGGCATTTGAAACTAGAGAGAGTGAATAGTAATTATCGAACCGCATGCCTCCTAAGTATATTAGTATTATCATCTTTATCTACATTTCATTTACCTTTATTAACATTCCTATTTCAGCTCTTTTAATGAGATTTTATTTTCATTATCATTGTTATAGTATTTTAAAATAATAAATCATTGTCATTATTATTGTTGTTATTACATTATTATTCGTGCTTTGCGCTTTTTGTATAAATATAAACTGCGTTGTTCAAATTTAAGTTACAAAATGGCGATTCTACCTTATTCAGCAAGGTGTTTCCTCATTTATGAAAGTTGTTATAGATAGCTTAGACCTTTTCAGTACGAACAGAAAACAGTGCATAACTTGAAAGTCAATTTCGAAAAAACGTACGATTTTATCTGGAATCACCTTTAGAATTCTAACTAACGTTGCAATTTCTGGTGCTTTTCGCAATTTGCAATAATCGACCAGTCGCATTCTGTTTTAAACTTAAATTTATTATTATTATTAAAGTAAATAATAAAAAAAAATCATAACTATAATGACAATAAGATAAATTTCTAATAACGCTTTGTCACATTTTGTAATAAACTCCTAAAACCAGATTTTCTATACACGTTTTCTAGTCTCGGCTTTGATAGTTAACGAATCAGACTACTAGTTTACATGGGACAAACTAGTTATACAATGCTTTCTCGTTGGATACCATTATTATATCTATATTATATTTCCTTCGCAAAAACACTTGCCTAAAAGCTCGCGTGTTTACGGAGAATATACATAAAACATGGCATACTCCACAGTACTCTACTCAAAACCATTGCATAACTACTACATACGTATGAGTGTATACGTAGCATGTTCGTGTGTAAATAAGAAAAATGTAAATAACAGAGTCCTGCAATCTGATTGGCTGTTGAGAGGGCCGGATAATCTTATTATCTTGTAACGCCATCTTGTATTAAAAACGTGTCTTTTTTGTCTTTCGCATTATCTTTTACTATTTTATAACTAAACTCGAAAAAGGAAATGTAATAAAGGATTTAGTAACCTCATTCGCTCATTACTTGTCTTTACCGGGCAACCTCAGAGAACGATTCTCCGTAGATTAATTTCCCGGTACATTGGTTCATATATGTTCTATGTACTCACGTACCTTATGCTTCAGGGTGGATTGTGATGTCTGGGTCGTTGAAGGGTATGTGTATACCTTTAAACAGAGTGATGAAATACAAATAGGTGTTATGAAGAGTTGACATAGCATCCGTTCTGTTTGCTGATAAGAAAAATAACGGATATTTGTTTCTTGGTCTTTGTTATATACTGGTCGAACACACATGAGACTTATAAACCGGCTGTCGGACTCCGGGTGTGGCAGAACCGGACAAGATTGAAGTTATAACTACGAAAGATAAATAGATATACAAACAAAAAGGGAAAAAAAATCCAACATCAAGAACGACTGCAGTGCTGCTTAAGAACATTTCAGTTCAAAATTGCATGCATCAACGCCAAAACACCCAATGAATAATATAAGAACGTGTGTTATCGGCCAATCGATTAATTCACATAAACGATGCTCCAAATACATTTATTTCGACGTTCCTAACACCTTTAACTCGATATTTTAACTTGAACATTTTTGAACAAAAAATTTATGTATACCTGTCGACTTTCAAGTCGTCTTTGATTTTGTGAAACTGCTGAATCAAGAAAGCAAAAAATATTTTCCTTTTTTTAAAGATGAATAATGCGCGCCTGTTGGTCTCAACGTTCATTAGAACTGTCAAAAACTCCACGCACCATCTGTTCTTAGGCTGAATAATGCTTTTTGATAACAGGTCCTATGCAAATTGAGCGTTTGCATTAGAAATGACATTTGTTGTTGTTAAAAAGGTTAAACCTCTAGGTGTAGTTTGTGAACAATATTGTTTTTGTTCTAAAGTAGGCATTTCGTACATTTATTACCGGCTTTACATTGCACTCTTTCCCACTCTTTACTTTACGGCTTATATTTATAACCTTAACAGTATGAAAAATTATAAATTATTTAAGCGGTAAAGAAATTTGTACGGCTTTCAGTGCTTAATTTCAAGTGAGGAAAAACATAGTTAAAAGGACAGCTGTATCTAGACTTTTAATTTATTCTCACATCAAACTTGCTTTCATTTCATTTTGTTTTTAGGTCGGAAAACTATAACAAAGAGCACCGATACAATTCGCGAATTTGGCATACACAATGACGCTGAAGCAATCCAAACTGGTGATCTTGAATCAAAAAATGTGAGAAAATAAAATGCCAGCTTAGCAAATAAAGCCCCCACATGGTGTAAGCACTCGTTTCGAAATTTTTACTCGGAAGCAGTTTAGAACAGGAAGGTTTTGTCTTACACTTGCAAATTTATGCTAGTGTCAATCATTGCGAGCTAGCTCTGACGTCAATGCGAAACAACTGACATATTCCGTCGGGTCTGGAGAAGATGCAGGCTGTTTCTCATCTTGGCAGCGAGAGTCGAGTAAAAATTTAATATCATATCATCTTTGTACTGGAAACATACTCGTCAGGACTGGTGTGTGAAACAAATTGGCTTTGGAGAGATACTTTTTGCCATGGCTGTGCATATGGCACCGTCAAACGGCGCTATCGTTCGGCCTCCACGGCCGCAGCGTTGTAGCAGCAGTGGAGGACCCAAATTTAAACTCATACACGAAGGAGACATTCAAGTTTGTCGCTTGAACCACAGTCGTACATTAATCAGCAAGGTTTTGAGCTCTAAGTTTCTCCGAAGATGGGAAGCTCATCATATTTATTTGGGAGACTTTCAATTGTATTCTGCTACGGTGAGTAATGGTACAGCGCGTGTTATTGTTGTTGTTTTATTTAGTCACTGTACGCCAGAACAAAAAATCCGCGAGCATCTCTATAGCATCGGTTGGGCGCCATATTTTAGGGCTGTTGGCAAGAACGTACCGATTTTTGTGTTCCTTTGGCAAATGCGTTTTACGACAAATATGTTGGAGCTATGTTTAAATGTCTTATTTTCTAAGGAATAATTTTTCTGCATATTATCAATAACTGGTAAAAATGCTACACGCGAAATTTTTATAGTAACGCGAGGCCTTTGCATAGTTGAAAGCAAACTGAAGGCCAATGTTTTCTCAACTGCGGTTAGATGATTTGGTACGTTTATTCTTTAAAGACTAGATATTTCATTTATTGGTTGCTGTGTTTGAAAGCAAGGAAGCTAACAGCGCTGGCTTCTCAATCTTGCAGTGATCACGGGCGAAACTTAAATCAACGATTTCTAATACGGGGTTTACTTGGGCTGAGTTTTCCGTGAAATGTTTCTCTGTTTTGTCAAATCGTGTAAGGTCGTATCTTGCTGCCGATAGTGTGATTCTTAAAGAAAGCCTGCTTATATACCTCGTCTCAAAACTCATTGTCAATGGCGAATACATGGCAAAGATTTGACAGCTGATTCAATCAGTAATCGGACCGCATCTTCACAAACCCTCGTATTGTGTAGGCCATTTAATACATCTCTTATAGGCCTTAACCTGAGATTTTTTGGCGAGTAGTTTTTGTTTAGCCCTAACTGTACTTCATCAGGTTTTCAATTTAGCTTTTATTTATAATTTTAAAAATAAACCCGAATGGAGAATGGATGAAAAGACGCTAGTGTGTAAATTCATGCAAACGCATTTCATGGAAAGTGTGCCTTTGGCAAACGTATTTTTTCTTTGAAAATCGTAATTCGCCTAGTATGTTATCGCGGATTCGTACAATTAGTTACACAATTGGTTGTAAATCTAAACTGCATTTTGTTTCTGAATGTGAAGGTGCGTTTATGTTTTCGAAAAAGGAAAATCTTGGTTGTATTTCCGAAATGCCGGTTGAAATAAGACAAAGCCGAATTAACTTCGCGGCTAACGCATATTAACCAGAAAAATGTAAATGAATTTATACTTTAATGTTTAAAAAGAAATTCCGCATTGTAGATTCTTCTGTACCTTTTCTAACGCAAAAACTTAACGTGATATTTTGAAATTTGAACTGTCAGCTATTAGTTTTGGTTCAATGCGCATACATCGTTCGTAATATCAAGTCACGGTTTCCGTGTTTTCACCGATACCAGCGCGTCTGCCTCCAACCAAGCTTGGAGTTTCTTTGTTTGCTATGGATAGGCTTAGTCATTAACTTTGGTATTAAGACGTCTCTTCCTTGTAACAAGTCGAATGCAGACAACTTCGAAGGTCACTCAGTTGATAAGAATTGAACTAAAAACTTCAATTTCGAACATGAATTCGAAGAAAATTTTATGAAAACAAAAATCTTTTCTTGTAGCTACTACCATTATTTTCACCATACTATTTGTAAGCTTTGTTAATATAAACAGATTACTTAAAATTTCAAATCCTCATAATATTTTTTTTCGGAGAACATAGAAGTAAATGGAAATACTGACATAAAATTATATTTATTGTCACGTTTGACGCACTTGACTGCTGAATCGCTTTTTAAGTGTTTGGATGTCTTGCCCAAGGTTTTAGGCGTACGAGTTGCTTTCGGATTCGAATCCCCTTTGATCTCTAGATCTTTTGATTGACATATATGTTATTTGTTTTTCACGTAATTACTATTCGCTTGGTGTCAGTAGGGTCTTGTTTCTGTTTGTTCATTGCATGTTTTTTTTCTGGAGTGAGAAAGTTAATGCAATAAGATGTTTCGGTAGAATATGGATAGAACATGTATGACAATAATGTTACAAAAAAGGCCATTACAGCTTGCACTTTTTCTTCAATATTCAAGTTGTCAAACCAAATAATTGTTTTGCAAGTACCTTTAGTGCATACAGTATGTAGAGGGTATTCATCATTCTACACACAACCATAAGTAAAAATATGTTATTTCTTTTAATACAAACGCCCTGAAAGCTGTGTTATTGAGCCATTTGAGAGGGCATTTTTTGAAAACTTAATAAAGAACTTGAACTTGCTCTCCTTGTCATTACATGGTTGATATCAAATATGAAACATAAGTCATGAAAGTTATTGGTTGACTGGTGGTTGCACTTTGTTCCGTGTTAGTATTAATTATATCAGCATTTATTAAATTTTCAACTTTGAATATTGATCTGATGGGTTCGCTCAATCTCGGTTATCAGCTCACATGTTGGACTGACCATATATGGAAACTGACTGCATAGTGTACTTGCATGAGCTGATATATGGTTCTGTTTAAATTTTAGCTGTAATTATCAAGTACCGTTAGGCTTAGAAAACTAAAGACTATTTAATGTTCCATTCCACTAGTTGGACATTGAATGAGTTTTAGCCAACGTCAGTTTGCGCAATGCAGGATTAATAAAGTTGGATAATGCCTGATCTGAATAGTTTCAGGTTCGTTTTTGATCGGGATCAATGCAAGCGACTTTTTATGTCCTGTCAAGAAAGGAACTCACATCAGGCTAACACCCCAACAACATTAAATGATAGAAACATTTAGATTACTGATTTTTTTAATCCCAGTTGACCATTAACAATATTTTATCCATTTTTTTTTAACTTTTCCAAATTATTTTCATTTAGTTGATACCTTTAGAATTATTATAAATTTGATACTAAGTAATCTGTGTTCATTTTGGTATTCAAAACTACCATTTTTTGAAACATGTGTAACTTGCTTTTAACTCTATCATTATCACTTTTGATGGATTCAGTTTCAGTGAACAACAGACCAAAAATTCCAAGTATTTATAATTTCAAAGAAATAAAAACAAAAAGACATGATTGCGGTATGCATATACTTGTAATAATATGTACAAATTATGATTATGTAATTTAAGTAGTTAACTTTTGTTTCATTCTTGAGAGTTTGATCTTCTTCTTTAAAGCCATGTTTGTTAAATATCAAATGTGACTTTTTGAAAGAAAGGAACTCTTTGTACAGGATAAAAAGTACAGATTCTGGTACTTTCAATCAAAATGTAATTTTGCATTGCTAAGACTTGTTGATTTTTGATCAAGAAAATTGTTAATGAAATAAAACACATTAAACCACCTTCAAACTTTTAATTCTAAATGTCTGTAATACTTGTACTTCTTTAATTTCTTGTGTTTTGGTGAAGTTTTTTCAAAGATAGTTATAGTAAATTAATATACTAGTTACTTTTTCAAAAACCTGATAGAAAATTATTGCTGCAGCAATCTTTATATGTATTGAATCCTGCCTAAGTTGAAAATGAATGGGTTCATTGATATTGAAAAATTTATAGTAGCTGTTAATATTAGCATGCATGTGAGTATATTATATAGCTTATTTTCATGTGCTGTCAGCTAGTGAATTAATACATACTGACACGATATTAGTTACCTACTCCTGTTACATAACTTTAGTATAATGTATTATATCATTTTTTAAGAAATGAGCTGATTAATTTAATAAGCAAATATTATTCTTTTGAGGATTGATTATTCAGTTTATGACTTTTAACAAGAATATGTTCATTGCTGTTTTATGATTGAAGACTTAATTTGGAAATTGTATGTGTCTGATTGAATCTTGAGCCATAGCTAATTAAGTCTTGTTTAAGGCAATGTATGGTTTAAACTGATCAGTGTATATACAGCGTAGTAGTTTCTAATTATGTGAAGCGATTCAGCTGTTATTCTATCATTTAAAACTGTGTTTATGTCACTATAAATCTTCAGGTGCTTAAAATGATATGTGATGAATTGCATGCTGATATATACATGTTGATGATATTTGGTTGCAAGTGTCACGCAATGATGCCTTTGATTAACATATGTACTATAATTGTATTGTTCTCTTATTCTTGCCTTCTGGTCCCGATTGCAAGCCTCTGGTAAATTTCTAAGATTTTTTCGTCTAGACTTACCCCTTCAACTTACAGCTAAGGAATATCAGTGACCTTCAGATCTACAGCCTTTAACTAACTTTTACCAGCCCAATTAAACAAAAAAAGATCTTGATACTCTCAGAGAGGCTTTAAAATTAACAAGTCTTTTTTAGGGTCGAGTTTTTAATGGATCAAGATTTGAAAACGTCTAATTGATTTAAAAGCTATTGAATCAGCCTAGAAATACCTAAAATTATGACCTTAAGGTCATTCCATTGAAATAGAACCCACACCTAGATTTTTGTCAAACTTTCCTCATTTGTCAATTTTTATATGTAAACTGGAAAAATGGAGTAAAAAAGGGTTGTGCCCGTGTTAACTTTTGAGATATGATTGATACAAATACCCCCTCCAGGGTTATTTTTCTGTTGTTGTAAGCTTG
>JAOBAT010073769.1:0-21162 GCA_026413305.1 Hydrozoanthus tunicans | reverse complement strand
TCTTTCTTTCTTTCTTTCTTTCTTTCTTTCTTTCTTTCTTTCTTTCTTCCTTCCTTCCTTCCTTCCTTCCTTCCTTCTTTCTTTCTTTCTTTCTTTCTTTCTTTCTTTCTTTCTTTCTTTCTTTCTTTCTTTCTTTCTCTTTCTCTCTCTCTTTGTTTGTTTGTGAGTTTGTTAGCTTCTTTCTTTCTTTCTTTTTTTCTTACTTACTTTCTTTTTTTCCCTTCCTTCCTTTATTCATTCCTTCATCCTTCCCTTTCTTTCTTCCTTCCTTCCTTTCTTTCTTTCTTTCTTTCTTTCTTTCTTTCTTCCTTCTTTCTTTCTTTCTTTCTTTCTTTCTTTCTTTCTTTCTTTCTTTCTTTCTTTCTTACTTTCTTTTTCTTTCTTTCTTTCTTTCTTTCCTTATTCTCTCTTTATGTCTTCCTTCCTTCTTTCCTCCCTCCTTCCCTCCCTCCTTCCTTCTCCTTCCTTCCTTCCTTTCTTCCTTCCTCCCTCCTTCCCTCCTCCCTCCCTCCTTCCTTCTCCTTCCTTCCTTCTCCTTCCTTCCTTTCTTCCTTCTTCCCTCCCTCCATTCCTCCTCCCTCGCTTATTTTCTCAGACAGCCAGTTAGTATGTTGAAGTATTCCTTCCTGAACGCCCGGTTTCGAACTCCATAAATAACAGGGTTCAAGGCTGTGCTGGCGTAGCCACAACACGTGTACACTACATAAACGGCTCTCGGTAGAAGCCAGTCACCATTAACAAAATCAACGATATCCAGGATTACTATCGGGAACCAGCAAATGAGGAATCCCAGCACAACGAAAAGTAACGTGTACGTCAAATCGATTTCTTCAACCGATAGTCGACCTGGATTGGCGCCGATGTTGACTTGCAGACGTTGTACTGCGACGTTGTTATGTTTGCGAATGGCAAAGAAAACTTTACCATAACAAATAACGATAACAAAGAGAGGTATTGTTACATAAAACAGGACTAAGAAGGCACCGTACCCCTTCAGAAGACTTTCTTTATCATGTCCACAGAACGCTTTACCAGGATGAAAAAAGAACCGATGATCAGCTATAACGTACGGTAGAGGTGCAAAGATGCCCATCATCCATACAGTTGCAATCATAATCTTGGTTGATCGCATCGTGAATATCTTCTGATACTGCGCTTTAGATCGGGCAATACGATAATATCGGTTGATAGCCGTTAATGCGAGTGACTGGAGTGAAACCGCGCACATGAGCAAGATGCAAAATCCCTGGAACTGGCAAACAAAATCGCTGAAAGGCCATCGTCCTAGTATCACCGAAGCTACAGTGAACGAGATTCCAGTGAAGGACATGAGGAAATCGGAGCATGCCAGTGTAATAATGTATATATTAGGAATGGTTCGCCGTAGATTGGGGTTTCTGGCGACTGCTGTCAAGACCAACATGTTCCCAAGAAAGGCTATGAGATCAATCAGACTTGTAAAGAAGGATTCCAAAGCCACGACTGGTAAGTTTCGCGCCTTTAACTGTTGAGCAAGTTGAACAACAGAGTTTGTAGTGGAGTTTGAAAACATTTTGTTCGAGGATCAAAGCTAGTTATGACAAAGAAACCAAAAACATCGATTCAGTTCAAGTACAACTCTCATCTACGTTCATAGCAGAAACGTCTATAGAGCCTGTAAATGACCCTATCTGCTTCGCTTATAAGATCAGTATTGATAATTGGACCTCGGTTTTTATGGTTTCATTAAATGTCTTGTATTCTAAATTGGCAGTTAACAGTTTTTTCATGGCTCATCTTGTTTAGCGACAGTTGGCTTAAATTTATAACATGTTCGTTGAAAGGAAGCAGGTGATTTTGGCTGCTAATTTGTTGGTGTCCTTTAAAATGTAGTAAAAGGTTTTACGTTGAGAAGAGTTGATTAAATGAAAGGAAACATTTTTTATCAAAAGAAAAGCCGCCGAAACTTTGGATCACATTTGATAAAAATCAAATAAAACTGATGAGCGTACCAAACACGCTTTTAGATCTGGTACAAACAAAAACTAATAACTAAAAATGACCGCTGCTTAAAGACTCAGGGAGTCGAAAACTTTTTTATTGCCTTCAGTTTAATGCGTTACTGTTTTTATGCTTTCTGAGCCTGTGGAGAGATCATTGGGACTCTGTGTTTGCATGAATTTACGTAAATGTCATTTGCTTGTTAAGGAGATGTGAGTTAAAGATTTTTATGTTGTTCCAACTGGGCGACACCGTTTAAATGCAAGCATGTTTCTGACGTTTATGTTATTAGATTGCCAAAAAGCTCTTTAACGTGCCAAAGATTTTGACGGACACATACATTACATACATACATTTTTGTTTCCTGTGAGTTAAAATCGTTTGAAATTTGGAGGCACCTGTCGATTTTAAAATTTTCAGATAAGTAAAACAAAAATTTTGAAGAACACTTTTGAATGGTTCCTCTACTTATCTATCGAAGTTTTTGAAGTTGAACTCAGAAACTTCTATGGACATTTTGTGTTCCTAAATCTATATGAAGAGGCGACCAAGTAGTTAACTAATGTGCCATGACGTTTATTATTTTATACATGAGAGTAGATAGTCCTAGGTCAATTTTATCAAGCTCCGCCATATTGGTTGCTTTTTTAGCCCAATGGACTAAACACAAATTACTTTTTTTATCCTCAAAATAGAAGGTCGCGTCTGCGACAATAATGTTAAAATGTAAAAGCAACCGCTTAACCTCATTTTCAAATTTTGTATCTTTCGTATCGCGCGTTTGTTGTTTCCCACCTATATTTCGGCGCACATTAAATGGCCTTCATTAGGTTGAATGAAGAATTAGCAGTTATCTACACTTCCCAAGAGTGTAGATCTTTGGCAGAGTGAATAAATAGACTAACAATTAACATGCTAAAACACAAGTGTTCTTTTGCCAAATTTTCGGCTTTCTATTATTAAAAAGTCTTCTTGAGGACAACTGATGGGCCTTTAAAACAACAGTTTTTTAACAGTCATCAGTTGTCCTGATAAAGACTTTTTGATAAAGCCGAAAATTTTGCAAAAGAAAAGAATAAAGTGGGTTTAAATGGCTTATTACATAGTTTGAGATACGAGTACGCCAACGCCGACGACGACGGCAGAGAACAAAAGTGAACACAATAGCTGCACGTTGGAATGCACCGTGCGCGCCACCTGCACGTCGTCGACTCGAGAATTACAACGTGAGATGCTCAGTTTTGAAGTTTTTGCAACTATGAGAACGACCATGGAAATTTTTTCAATCTTCTTTTACCTTTAAAACAATCACTTTTATCCTTTTCTATTCACAAAGCGTAACTCGGACATAAGAGAAATCAAACTAGCCATACGTGATCGAAAAGTACGTTTTTTGTAGGCTGTCGTCGTCGATGTTGCCGTCCTTAAATCTTAAACTCCCTATTATGTTTGATGAAGACATGAGGTGCTACTTGTTGGCGACCAAGGGTTCATTAAAGTGCATATGAAGTCAAAAATCCTATTGCTTCAGTGAATAGACCTTCCTAAATGAGGAATAGCAGTTAAAGATTTAGTCGAAATCTCATAGTTCTTGAGATATTAACATCTAAAGTTCTCAGAACGATGACGTCATGCATAATTCGGACAAATTCTATTTAAATCTGCTGCCAGTTTGAAACCTTTGAATAAATTTGAGTCAAACCTGCACTGATAATCTATTTACCTCGAGATACATCAGCAGCCCGAGCTTGGCCTAAATACATCTAAAGGGTTAGGGATTGGCGGAAGGAATAAATAAAATGAAATTTGTCCAAACCATACATGACGTCATTAGTTGAGAACTTTAAATATTAATAACTCAATAACAATAAAAGATTTTGACAACATGTTTTCACCTCTATTCCATATTTAGCAAGGTTTACCCACTGAAGTAATACAATTTTTTATTTCATGTGCACTTTAACGTCTTCTCTTATCTTCTTGGACGAAAGACAAAATACCAGATTCTGTCTTTCATCCAAATAAAGAAAGAAGAAAGACGTCAATGAACCCTTTTTAATAACTAAAGCCACTGACGATTGAGAGTTTTCTCCCGTGGAGTTGTAGTAAAGTTAACGCTCGACGTAACAAATAGCGTTCTAAGAGGTTAAATTAAATAGTCTTTGTATAGAACAACTCCAGAAATTATATTGCGAGCACTTCAGTCACCAGGCTCGTCGGGGCTTCGGGGTCTTGCTCTCCCACAAAAGGCTGTAAAATTGTTTTGGGTGCTATTCCAACGTTCTGAAAAGCTTTTTGTGTACTTGTTAACGAATAGGGTCACAACTATAGCCAGCTTTCATGGCGATGTTGACCATAAAAGAAATTTACTTCTCTTGCTTATTTACTTCCTGAGAGCTTTCAAAAAAGTTCTAAAACTTTTGTTCTAAAGTTTGTCTTTTCGTTGTATCGGGATTCCTCATTTGCTGGACCCCGATAGTGATTCTGGATATCATTGATTTTGTTAATGGTGACTGGCTTCTACCGAGAGCCGTTTATGTAGGGTACACGTGTTGTGGCTACGCCAGCACAGCTTTAAATCCTGTTTTTTATGGAGTTCGAAACCGAGCGTTCAGGAAAGAATACTTTAACATATTGACTAGTTGTTTAACAAAGCTTGAGAAAATCCGATTTAAAGCGCGTTCCATCAATAAAGAAGAGACTGGCGCTGAAGCACATTGAAAACGTAAGGTAACACTTGGTTTGAAGAACAAAAATTAGGAAGGATGCAATCTACTTTAGAATTCTGTGTAGAATTTGTTGACACAAAGAATTTTACTGCACTAGATGAAACGCAAGTATTTTGGATAAAATTGATCCAAGGAACACTTCTATTGTCAAAACGTTTTAAGATGATCTAGACTTCTGTTTAATATATTTTGCGTATTGTGTTTGTTACTAGTATTTCCGCGTACTTCGTACTTACTACCAGCGATACTTTATTTTTATGGTTTTATTGAAGGAAACTTTTTGTAACAATAATTGAGATTAAGAAAGACTACTGACCATAACGATATTTTAAGAGAGTCTTAAAGGTGATACGTGACGGTAAGAAGTGAAATAATAAAGGGTTTCAACAATGATATCTATCTACAGTAGTTCTGCATATCCATATTGGTTGTAACACTCGAGTATTTGGGTGTGGTCAAGTCCTTTCCATCTAGTTGCTTTACAAGGTCGTAGGTTTTTGGTGGGAAAATGTTTTCTTAGAAGATATCACTTTCGTTCAGAAAGGTTGATTTCACTGTACAAATCGGAAGCGGACGTCAGAACTTTTTGCGGTCATGAGACTTGTAAACTGCAGCGGAGATAGAAATTGTAAACAACAAGCGCCTGTGAGTCTATGCAATTGTTTTCTTTATAATTGCTTTAGAAAAAGTGTCGCTTGTTTTAATTACGGTAAAAAGGTGAGTCTTGACGTCTGGTCTGGTACATTGTAGTTAGTACAAAGCAAAAAACAAAATTTGGAAGAATTTAATACTGCTTGTTTGATTTACTATTGCAAACTATAATTCAGTCACCTTAAGTCTTGGTACCATTTTTTTATTAAATTTCTGTCATCTGATTTCTGCACCGGTTTCATTTAATCAATCTACAACTAGTATTCTTAAGATTTCCTGACTGAATATTGTTCACAGACGGGCTGCACGTGCACGCCTCTGTTATTTAGTATGGAATTCGAAACCGGATGTTCAGGATAGCATCCACTCTTCCGTTTGTCCATCTATCTATTTATCCGTCTATCCGGCTAACCATCCATCAATCCCTTCATATATACATGAAGTGGACCAATACAACAATCCGTAGTGTTTCGAACAGAGTTTGGAAACACAGAAAATATCTTTTAAAGCTTTTATAAAATAAAATAGATGATGTCATTCATAATTTATATCCAGATATAAGAAAATGGTCTTCAGCCAATCAGAACGTTTGTTTTACTTAATTTATTTTACAAATAAGTTATAGAAACCTTCGAATCAAAATAATTTCTTTAGCAGCCTTCGAATCGAAATAATGAGTGAACAATCAAACGAACGCATAACCAAATGAACAAATAAGCTGTTAAAACAACAACTACACAATTGAATAATTTATTCAATACAAACTCAAGCTTAAGAAGATGGCGACAGGAAACCATTAAAAAATACTCAATGTGTTACCCTAAACTTTGAGTTGTATGAATTTCAAGCTGTTGGAGTAAAAGTTTATTTTGTCTGTCTACTGTGAGATCGCATTTGCTTTCTCCTTTTGTCAGTGACGTGCTTGATGTTGAGAGGAATAAAACAACATCGTGAACGAGTGTTTGTAGCTCTGTTCTAATATCAAAACGTGGTCGTAGATAGTAGCGTATTAACTTCTCAAATTGCTCAACTTTTTGCAGTGATGCTAGTTCTATGAGTATTGATTTCGGATCTATATTTGGTTAGTTCTATGAGTATTTGTTTTCGGATCTATATTTGCAGCTCGTTAATCATAATTTGGAGATTTTCGAAGGTAAATGTTTACATTTCCTACTCAAGTTTTCTATTTTTGGTTTCTGATGCACTTTCTCTTTCAATTCGCACTAAGGAAATAAACAGGAACAGCGTCGTACTCAGGATGTAGACAGGAACATCTTCAATGGCAACAAAATTGCTCCGGCTGTTCAGGCGTAATATGAAACAACCACAAATCAATATTGATGCGATAATCCAATCATATATTTGCTTCTCATTTTGAAAACGAAATAAAGTAAACACATACTTATTAAAATAATTACTTTGTAACTTGTTTGTTTGCATTTACCAATAGTTGTTATATGAAATACTTATGTTTGGCGAGGAAGGGAACTGCTACAAAGTAGAAATACATAGAGTTTCTGTCTTCCGTTCCAGCACACTCTTCCAAGAAAATTGGCTTAAATGCCCCGACTGGGTTTTGAACCGGCATTTCCTGGCCTGACAATCACTAAACCACTGGGACTCAACATGCTGGCAACATAGCAATTTACCGGGTATAAGCTTATCAAACGTGTGTGTTCCCAGGGGTCCAATATTTTCATCATTCGAGTGTGTTTTTCTGCCTAGAACCTTATAACAAGGATTGATAAAAATAAACACACATGTTTGGAGCAATAGTGGTAAGCTCGAGCTAGTTGATTGGTTACTTTAATCTTAATTTTTACACTTTCTTCTTGTAAATTTTGTGCAAGGATGACAACTCGTACGTTGGGCTTTCCGGTGTCATTTTCAAACTTCAAACTTGCGGCAAAAGCAAGTCGGCTGTAAAAATCCATCAAAAGACTTGAACGGAACCAACAACAATTAGTTTTTTATTTTGACCATAAGGTAATACTTCCTCGACGTCCAAAGTCATCCATTGTATCTTACTTGTATAGCAACTACAAAAAATATCAATATCTCTCCGATATCTCCTCAAGATTGCTTCTTGACTCACAGCCATGCATAAACTCGTGAAAGTCCATCAAAAAGTTATTCCGGTGAAACTACTGATTAAAATTTAAACTGCTTTGTTATTCTTACACTCTTCCATTTGTCGGTCGAATTAGTTTTATCTGGACGTCTCTGGAAGAAAGGAAAAACTGTTAAAAGAAAAAATCGACTTTTCTTTAAATCTTTAACATCCATACTGGGTTGCTCTTACTCTTATGCAAATTTTACAGACAATACAGGAAGTTAGGTAGTTAAGTAAATGTAAGTTCAATATGTCCAAATTGGTTTCCTACAAATATTCAATATTTCATAATACATAACTCAATTTAATGGCTTTCACTTTTATAACAATTAAGGAGGGGGTTGGTGTTTCCGTGTACATATAAAGGCTGCACGCAATCGACTCTTTTGAAAAGTACCAAACCACAAGAAGGCCTGATATACTGTATAACTGGATCCAAGATGACACCAAATAATACCCTAACTACTGTTGAGCTGTTGGGTCAAGAGTTCATCACTCGCAATACGGCAACCGTTGTGGTGGAATCAGTGTCCGTTTCAATAATCGACGCGACAGCTTTCTTTGGTAATCTGTTGGTCTTGATAGCAGTCGCCAGAAACCCCAACCTACGAGGAACCATTCCCAATATGTACATCGTTACACTGGCATGCTCCGATTTCCTCATGTCCTTCACTGGAATCTCGTTCACTGCAGCTTCAGTGATACTAGGACGATGGCCTTTCAACGACCTTTTATGCCAGTTCCAGGGATTTTGCGTTTTGCTCATGTGCGCTGTTTCACTCCAGTCACTAGCGTTGACGGCTATCAACCGATATTATCGTATTGCCCGACCTCAAGCACAGTATCAGAAAATATTCACGATGCGATCAACCAAGATTATGATTGCAGCTGTATGGATGATGGGCATCTTTGCACCTCTACCGTACGTTATAGCTGATCATCGGTTCTTTTTTCATCCTGGTAAAGCGTTCTGTGCACATGATACAGAAAGTCTTCTGAAGGGGTACGGTGCCTTCTTAGTCCTGTTTTATGTGACAATACCTCTCTTTGTTATCGTTATTTGTTATGGTAAAGTTTTCTTTGCCATTCGCAAACACAACATCACCGCAGTACAACGCCTGCAAGCCAACACCGCCAATCCAGGCCGCCTATCGATTGAAGAAATCGATTTGACGTACACGTTACTTTTCGTTGTGTCGGGATTCCTTATTTGCTGGACCCCGATAGTGATCCTGGATATCGTTGATTTTGTTAATGGTGACTGGCTTCTACCGAGAGCCGTTTATGTAGCGTACACGTGTTGTGGCTACGCCAGCACAGCCTTGAACCCTGTTGTGTATGGAGTTCGAAACCGGGCGTTCAGGAAGGAATACCTCAATATACTGAATGGCACTTTGGGAGGAATTAGTAATTTCTTTCGTTTCTTGGTGCCATTCAGAGGTAAAATTCAACCTGGTGAACCATCGAAAGTATCAACGGATGATCTGAGAAGATTTAAGCTTACTTAAACTCAACCACCTAAATGAAAAGAATCATTTGTTAACACAAAGGCTGTTTTAACAAAACCATAATTATATGCATCGATCTATAGTTACATTTGACTTTTGAACCCTTTTAACACACATAGTCAAGTGGTGGTTTGTGGAACTGAAAAAAGTTTTTTCGCTGTTTTGTATTGAAGGATTTTAACGGATTCTAGAAATGTGGTGTTTGCCTACAGTATATTAGGATTAAAACTACGTACTCAGCATTCGACTCGGTTCAGTTTTAGTATATGTTTAAAAATGAATCGAAGAAGGACGGGCGTTGCATTTGCAGTTAAGATGGAGTTCGGTTCTACTTAAGTTGCAACGTTTGCCACAAAAATTTTTTTTCCGATACAAAGAGGATTTTATAAGCAACGACTATGCAATTTGTCTCAAAATGACGTTGCTTAAAAAGGTGCATGTAAAAATTAACTCGTATAATAAAATACACAACAAAGTTTCTCGATTCTGATTGGTTGAGAACAGTGGTGTTTTTCGTGAACACAGTGCAAAAAGAGGTAATGCAAATGCAGCGCAAAAAGAGTTGATTCAGCGCACTTTACTCTACGACTTCAACTACGACCACAATGCGCCTACGACCTCGATCACGACTACGGTTACGACTTGGAGTACGACTACGATTACTGCGACTGCCACGATTTCGATTCGACTACAACGATTTGGAATACGACTACGACAACTGCAAGTACTACGACTACAACGGTTACTGCGACTACTACGACTGCTACGATTGTGACTACTGTTAATACGATTACGGTTACGACTACGACTTCGATATGTTTGCGATGACTAAGATTATGACTTCACTCTCTACTACGATTACTGTTGTTAACACGTCGATGCTGGTTCCTTTTATACTGATAAGAACTCTTTCTTTCTATGTTTTTTTGTATGCAATTATGCAAATTACTTCCAAATTGATCTTAAATTTGTGTGATTACATACGCTAATAGCACCATTACGGATGCTAAATTGTTTTTTCCTTATTATTTAAGTTTCTTATCTACTTTAAAAATGTTTTTTTAAAACCTCTGTGTTCATTCGCCAAGTTGTCCGAGCATAATACTATACGCATGTGAGAATACTCGAATAGTTTTATAAACGGACAACCGCAATTTTGAGCAAACGCAGTGCTGTATTTTTGCCATCCTTGCTAACATTAAACCAACTGACACACCATGAGTACCTCAGAAGTATCGATTTTGACCTTCTGCAAGCAAATTGTTGTTGATTTTATCACTTGGCTGCCAAATAAGGTTCATCAGACAAAGGCAGTCCCTAAAACATCTCGTACAAATTGTTTGTGAAAACTTGGAATTTTGCCAGAGTTTGTTATTTGGCGGGCTTGTAAAGATATCGAAAACAGCACAAACTTAGTACTTTGGCCTATAAGTTTGCACTACAGAAGTTGCTCTTTCAATTCAAATGCAAATTCTTTGGTTAAACTTTGGCGTTCACTTTATAAAAG
Organism: Hydrozoanthus tunicans; assembly: GCA_026413305.1. Taxonomy (NCBI): domain Eukaryota; kingdom Metazoa; phylum Cnidaria; class Anthozoa; order Zoantharia; family Hydrozoanthidae; genus Hydrozoanthus; species Hydrozoanthus tunicans. The sequence continues at coordinate 10,674 of JAOBAT010073769.1, read as the reverse complement.
CCTCTATTAATATTCTACAAGCATCGCTGGGGCAGTTAGCCCAGGCGTTGGTCTAGCCATCCTAGGGAGCCAAGGGTCCGCTATTGAATTTCAGGCCCGCTAGGGGTGGGGTGGGTGAGTTATTTCAGTGTTTTGGGGGAAGGGTCAGTACTGGCTCCTGACTTTGCTACCTGCGACCTGCGACCTGTGACCTGCGACCTGCGACCTGTGACCTGTGACCTGTGACCTGCAACCTGTGACCTGCGACCTGTGACCTGTGACCTGTGACCTGTGACCTGCAACCTGTGACCTGCGACCTGTGACCTGTGACCTGTGACCTGCAACCTGTGACCTGCGACCCGCGACCTGTGACCTGTGACCTGTGACCTGTGACCTGCGACCTGCAACCTGTGACCTGTGACTTGCGACCTGCGACCTGCGACCTGTGACCTGTGACTTGCGACCTGTGACCTGCCACCAGCGACCTGTGACCTGCCACCTGCAACATGTGACCTGCGACCTGTGACCTGCCACCAGCGACCTGTGACCTGCCACCTGCAACATGTGACCTGCGACCTGTGACCAGCGACCTGTGACCTGCCATCAGCGACCTGTGACCTGCGACCTGTGACCTTCGTTTTGTACCTGCCGTTACGATAACAACTTCATTTCAAACTTCAAATTTAAGTGTCTTCCAGCTCTGCGACGTTTTAACTTTCAAAATTTTCAAAATTTTCAGGTTCAGAAAAAGAAAAGTTCGCCCATGAATGTGTATTAATAGTCCGTGAGGTTCGTCGAGTTCAGAAAAGGAGTCAATTTCATTCTCTATTTAAAAATATAAACCTTGCCATTGCCGTCTTTAGTGAACATTATAATGGGTTCCTAAGCGAGCGTCGTCAAAGTCTCAATCCAGATCTTCTGGCTGTGGCGAGACCTCTGACGAAAAGAGGTTCCCTCGTCGCAATAAGCGGCGATGGAAGCCACTTGAAATTTTTTTGGGTCTTTTTCATATTCGATTTACACTTAGAGCTTCTTATTGTGTATAGAGAACTGGGCCAACTTCAAAAATGATTCATCATAACTAATTTTCTAAAAAAAATAAAATACAGAATTAAATAATGTATGAAGCAAAAATTTTTTCTTGTTGCTAATTCAAACCAAGACAGAAATTTTGGATTTCACGCGTTCCTTATAGACGCCGGCGCCGAAGAGAAAAGGCGAAGGGGTCAAGTTGGTGCCCTAAAAAAAATCATCAAATTCTTTTGTTCAAGGGCGCCAACATGGCCGCTATGATATTAGGTTCAACCCGGCAATACTAACCTTGATTACACTAACCCCAGCTACTTCACGCTCCCCAACTCATTCAGTTCGAGGGCGTGGAAGCGGAATCTTTTCAGTATGATAGTTTGTGATTCCTAGATATATTTCTCGACCAATGATTCATGACTCATTTATAGAGTTTCTTCATGATTCATGATTCACTTAAAGATTTTCTTCATAATTCATGATTCACAGCCTACGAGACGATTCCTTCACATTTTTAGCCGTCATTCATAATTCAAGATTGATTCAAGATTCCGCTTCCATCCGAAACTCATTCCTCCGCCAAACAAGGTTTCCCCATTTTTGCGACACTTCATCTGGATATTGTTGGCTGCAGGGCCTCCCCGCTTCCTGAATTACGCTCATTCCTCATTCTTAAGCTAACCAAGAACTTCTTTTTCCTAAAGATTGATAGTTCAAGTGGAAACCAAAAAAAGTTATTTGACTGGGTGACCAAAATGATTTTTGTTTTCATTAGACTATAACTTTTTGATATGGTTAGGAGCATGTGAAAATTCTTAGCTATACATTGGTCGACCTGAATGATCTTTGGTTTTGTTTTTTAGTTTTTAAGCTTTAAGTTAGTTACTCCAACTGTACACTTGCTTCACAGATACAAAACAAGAATAAAATGACAGTTTAAGATACTTGCAGCATCAAGTCGTTTATTTAGATCAGTTATCGAACCGGGAATGGTGTGGGTAGCAAGAGTTGACAGAGGTTTTGACAGATCTTGCTAGACTAACTATTCAGTTTAGACCGTCGCCATTAATGCGATGGCCTTTCAGTCAGAGCTTTTGTCAGTATTTAAGGAGCAAGTCCACAAAATATAACGCAGGTGCTTAATTTTTCTGCGGCAGTGTATCATCTTTTCAGTCATGTCTCGAGGTCTCGTATTTTTTTTTTTTTCTCCGTCTCGCAGTCTCTGATTTTCACACAAAATGGCTCGCTTTCTCGGCACTTCCAGCAGAGCTCAAAATCTCTAGTTTGCTTGAAATATGTGCACCCTAGACCATACATGAGCACAAGGCATGTAGTTCTGGATTCCTTTCCGACAGTGGCCCGACCTATTAACGAAGCGATTAATTGCAGTCTTGACAGCTCTGATGGTGGTATACTACCCATATATTACCACTGTTTTCTACCCCAGAATGATCCTAAGACTTAAAATACCGAAATTAACTTTTAACTATTTTAAACAATGGTGATTAATGTTCAGCAGATATGTTAACCGTAACGAAAAAAAATGAGCGTTAGCCGTAAAAGAGCCAAAATACTTACCGTTAGAGTAGCCGTATAAGACACTACCCCATTGAAACCCTCTTTTAGCTTAATAACTTCTTGAACACTTTATCACAAGCAGGGAGGGGAGTTACTGGTCTGTAATTCTTATAAATATTGTCTTTCTTAAACACTGGGACCCAGTTCCCCTTTTTTCCATCCGCTCGGCCAATAACATGCCCCTATACAGTGGTTCTAGATGGTTAGTTTTTTCAAAGCTTTCGTTACTTCCACACAGTTCACTTGCTCAATTTGAAATTGAGGACCGTTCATAACTTTTTTTATTGTCTTTTAATACCATTACACAAGCGTGGCTGAGTCACTTATTAACTCCAATCCATTTCGTTCTAGTATTTTAGGATCTCCTATGCAATTGGCCTCAGAGGAGAAATAATCCCGCTATCAAATCGTAAGGAAACACAAAGAAGTGTGCAGAAAAGTCTCTTGTCGGATCCCAGACTGGCATAATAAATTTTGTGAAAAACATAAGGAATTGAACAAGGAGTATAAGCCAAAAGTTGTTTTATATCCTATCCAAAATCTTTTATAAAATTCCGGATCCAGAATTTTTTAACAAAATATCAAACTTTCCCACGACGTCATCACAGAGAAACGTCGCTTTTGTCAAGCCTCCCTCCCCCAACGTAAAATTGACGTTTCTTGTGGACAAAATCAATGTGTGAGGTTGCCCATAGCGTGTTTAACTTTTGTTTAATTTTTCGCACGTTTTAGTCAATTTCGTAATTTTCCTACCATGTATGGACTAAGGCTGGTTGCCTATAAAAGGACATAGGGATTTCTCGCTGCTAAAAACAATTCTCAAATCTCTATATAATGATAACTGGCCTTCCTACTTGCAAATAGAAACCAGTAAACTTGTCAGGAACCTCCGATCTAACATAGCTCACATAGGCGGCGGTAGCAAAAAATTATTGGGGGGGGGGGGGCACAGTCAAATATCAAGTTTGATGAACTCTACATTATATTGAGTACAACAATTCATAAAATCTAGGCTCGGATCCAGAAAAGTTGGGAAACTGAGGGGCTGTAAACCTCAAGGCAAACTCTTTCCTCGATCCAGCGAGCGCCGAAGGCGCGAGATAGGTCTTTATAATCTATATTTTGAACTTTCGAACTTCTGAGGTTGCCGGAAATGCAATATTTTTATCAGTCCAAGCAAATTTTTGTCAATTTTTTCATCGCTCAATTTCTGTTTTCTTCGGCAAATCCATTGGCGGGGACAAAGCCCACCCACCCCCCACGCGTTTCACAAAGGCCGACCCGTTAAACGAGGCATGCGAATCAACAGTTATATCTTTTAAAGCCTTACGCGCCGGCGGAGATTACCCTCTATTATCAAGTAAAAGTTGAACTCACATCGTGACTATCTCAAAAAGTATATACGTTTAGGGTACACGGAATTTTCAAATTATTACGTAGCGAGCCAGACGTTACGAACGGCTTTATGAGCAGAACCAATTTATCGTTAACGATTGAAAAAAAAACACATTAAGGATCAGTGTTTTTTTTATTTCTTAGAATAAATAAAAAGGTATTTCAGTTGTTGCCTTCTTTTTAATAAGTGATTGTAAAATCACTGTGCCAATACAGGCCCATTATATAAGTTGTTTGTTCCGATAACTCCGTGCCTCAAATTTGGATCAGTTTCAATTCGAATGTTGCTTTGTTAGTCAGAAAATTATTGGTGAGGGAGGGGTTTCGCCGCCCATGGCTCAAAATTAGTTACTCCAGGAACTTTTCGATACTCCGTTGTTAGTAAAATACAGATGAAGAGTCTCCAAATGTAGAATATGCTGTAATATTATTATTATCATCATTATTATTATTATTATTATTACTATTATTATTATTATTATTATTATTATTATTATTATTAGCAGTAGTAGTAGTAGTAGTAGTAGTAGTAGTAGTAGTAGTAGTAGTAGTAGTAGTTTCGTGGCTAAACGCATTGCGAGTGCCTGCAGTAGGTCTGCGGATACCTTTGGTAATTTATGCACTAACTTTGAATTCTAGTTGCGCACGAAGTAAACAGATGTGTTTTAGTGATAGTATAAAGCGAATTTTTATCGTACTAGAATTGTAGCAGGAAGTCACGATCAGTAAACAAGGCTCAAAGCAGAGAAAAACTTTTCGAGCGGGTGCAGCAAACAATAACGGAGAGGATTTTTCTGTTCTACGAAAACCCCGCGTAAGTTACACACAGCTGTGTGTCAACAAGATGGCGGCGTGCGCAATGTGTCACATTGTTTGTGTTCTTTCGTATCATTATCCAATACTTTGGACACTATTAGTAGGAAGTTTTTAGCAATTGTGTTAGAACTACATAGAATTTTTTCAATCTGCACTTTTTAACATTGGTGTTTTCGTTTTATTTTATTTGTTTTCGTCTTTCGTCCTTATTCAGCACGCAACTCAAGTGACTGCATGTGGAAAGAGCTGCGTGTTTGATGCATCACTTGTAACGCTTACGGTTTAAAGCTGAAGAGAAATCAAGGAAACAGAAAATGCCAAGTGCGTCGAATGTAATTAGGGATATCTGGGCAGTCAACTTAGAAGAAGAGTTTGCAAAGATTAGGGAAATTGTTATCACACATCCGTATGTGGCAATGGTGAGTTAATTTTGAAAAAAACTTGCATGATTTTAGTGTATTCATAGCATTCATAAACCTCTCATTCTTGTGCTTTAAACTGGTATCAATAAAGCTAAATGGTCTGTTTTGGGTTGCATTTGCTGGCAACAATTATCGGCCTTATAGTTTGTTTTACTAGAAGTAATCAAAGATCAGTTAAGTGCGTTCTACAGTAGAGCACCAGTTACGAGTGTACAGAGACAGTTACTTTTGTTAACTCTCATAATGTTGTTTGGACCACAAATCATGGTCAACCCAGCCAAATAACTGGGATTTTGAATGTTGCTTTGACCACAAATCATGGTCAACCCAGCCAAACAAATGGGATTTTGAGTGAGTTTGCTTGCAAGATCCATGCCAATCCCGGGTTTTCCAACACAATATATTATGATAGGTCGACTGCAAAAACTCCATGTGGTGAAAGGAATTGACATAGCTGGGGATCGAAGCTACAACCGACATGCAAGATCTTGCTCAAAATATGCCATGGAGTCCAACATGCTAATTTGCCACCCAGGCAAATATCTCATCTTTACAGCGAGTTTGTCTAAAAGCACTCCGCCACTGCCTAATCTTCCAATGCAAGATCGACTACAAAAAATTGAATTGGCCGACCGACATGCAAACTCTTGATCAAAATTCAGCATCAGAGTCTGACACGAAATGCAACGCTTCTTTCCTAGAAAATATATGACTGCACAGCTTTTTGATGTTTTGATAAATAGCTTCACTCATATTTATACGCAACAGTTTCTAAAACAAATTATTGCAAAACACAACCACACCATTGCCGACAACACAACCACATGACGTTGAAAAACCTAGCTAATTGATGTTAGTCAGCAAGCCATCGTGTTTGCACAAAGTCGAGGCAGTTTAAGACGGTCGCCCATACGTTCGAAAATCTCTCAACGCAGGATGGCATCAAGCCTGAGCCCACGAACAACGGCAAGATTAGGATGTGTTCTCCTTTGTCAAACGCAATTACCTAAGAATTTTTAACTGTTTTAAATGTGTTTATTGTATAGTGTTTTAGTCCTCAATATGCTGTATACTGGTTAAAGGTGTTGGGGGAGAGGGGATTATTTATTTACAGTTCTTCAAAATGCAGTGCTTGGTTTATGTAGGGATGCTTATGTCAATTAGATGCATATTTGGAGCCCAAAACGCCAACATTTTATTTCTGAAACACCGATTTTTGATTGATACCAATACTGCTTATGTGCATGCCAGATCCATACTCTATGAAGTGTTAACCCTACTTTATGTTAGCGGCACAGTGGCTGAGTGGTTAGTGTGTTTGACTCATAAACCTAGGGTTGTGATTTTGAGCCAAGATCAGTATCCTGGTTTTGTGTCCTTTAGCAAGACACTTTAACCAAATTGGTACAGTCAACTTAGCCGCATAAATGAGTAGCAGTTCTGCTGGGGGCTAACCTGCGATAGACTAGTTTCCTGTCCAGGGGGAGTAAAAGACTCTAATCCACTTAACACTACTGAAACCAGTGACAAGCAAGAGCTTAATAAGTTTGAGAAAGGGGTAAAGATTGCTAGTCCGGTATTTTTTAGGGATTGTTATTAAAAGAAATCCTGTGTTAACCCAAGAGCTTTGTATTTTTTTAGGGTTTAAAAACATGAAGCTACTGGACTGCTTGCTGTTTTGCAAACAAGCGTACTGAACAAGAAGTTAACACAATAGTCATTGGCATACGCCCAATTACATTCTCGTCTTTATTAACTGCGTATCACGTTTGACGCAACATGAGGGGACTTAACACCAACCCGCAAGCTACCCAGGGAAAATTTTCAGATTCCAATTGGTATTTTTAAGGGTAATTTGAAAACCAAGAGGTGTTTTTTAGGATGGAAGTTTTTTATCCCTTTTTATTCTTTAGGGTGTCTGTCACATTTTTAATGAAAGGAGTTTAGAGGAATTACATGTATATGTATGTGGAGAAAATTACAGCACAGGGCTGGGTTGTACAAAGCCTGGATAAGCTACCTGCTGGATAAAAGCTAATGTTTGACACTAATAACTCAAAGATTGTTTGACTCTTTGCTGATTTCTCTATCTCTGGTTGGTAAGTGAGTAGAAGACTCTTAAAGTAAAGGTTTAAATGGTGTCAAATAACTTTCATTATAGTTTTACTGCATAAAATAGAAAGCAGTGGATAGCTTATCCAGGCTTTGTGCAACCAGGCCCTGGAGTCTTGTGACCACCAGTCAGTATAAACATCAATGTTATTAGTATTACACATTACAACAGTAATAATATCATTTTATAACTCTATTTTATGTAGGACACAGAGTTCCCAGGGGTAGTGGCTCGGCCAATTGGAGAGTTCCGTAGTACATCTGATTATCAATACCAGTTGCTGAAATGTAATGTGGATTTACTGAAGATTATACAGATAGGATTGTCATTTTATGATGAAAATGGAAATCCTGCTCCAAACTGCACAACATGGCAGTTCAATTTTAAGTTCAATTTAACGTAAGTTGTCTTTAGTTTAAATTGTAGAAATAACCAGTTTAATGTTTATGTTTAAATGATCTGTTAAAAGTTCATTTTGAGTGTTTATGTATTCAGAACAGGGTGCATACAGGTCCTTAAAAACCAGGAGAGTCCTGAAAAATGAAAAGTCAAAGTCTAGGCCTGGAAAACTTGGAAAATCACTCTTGATCTTGAATGTCCTGGATAATCAGGTTTTTAGTTGGGCTTTCTATAATGTAGCTCATGGTGTTTCCCATGTTTTTACCGTGGGCCACAAAAAAAAGTTGTAAAGCTCAGTTTTAAGAGTTGGTTTGCTCTACAAACAGTAAAAATTGTAGAAAATGCAATGTGTTTTGCTTATATCTTTTGTTTGACAATCAGTTTTTTTCAATTTGAAAGGTCCTTGATTTTTGTTAATTTGGTCCTTGAATGTCCTGGAAATGAATTCTTTAACTTACAGTGTTCGCACCCTGTAAGAACAACAAGTAATCTGAGTGTAGTCATTAAAAGATTGGTGTAAATGACTTAGATACATAAACTTAGTCTGGTTACTCTCACTATGTTTTACAAATTCAAAATGCAAATTTATGTGTGTCATAAAATGGATTATACTGTTTGTAATGATTTAGGATAAAAGGTTACAGAATGATTATTATAAGGCTAATTTTAATGCTTTGATTGATTCAACAAACTTGTTTTTCCCTGTAAACTTTACAAATACCTCAATACTAAGTACTCTTGTGATTTGTACAGTTGAGGATGCAGGATTTATAACCCTAATGGTTAGTCAGGCAATCCTGCAGCCCTTTTTGATTTAATAAATTGAGTAAGATGAGCAAAGTGGAGATCTAACAATCTATACCTTTACTGAAAATTAGTAGATAAAAAATATTTTTTTAAAGTTTTTAAAGAACCAAACAATTTTGACTTGAATGTCCACATTGTCATTTTCTCTCAATGTAGTCAATTGTGATGTATCTAGGTCGTTATGTTATGGATGGTTTTTAATAACAGGTATTATAACTACCAGCCACAGCAGAGAACTTTACCTTAACCTACAAACCAGTTGACCTCATTGCCTGCTGAAGACTAGCAGTACACAATTGAGACTTTGTGACCAGCATCCAGTGTTCTAGCTAGCCAAAAGAAATAGCAGAGTGGCCTAACTTATACATCATTAAAATTCATGGGCTAATCAGTACTAAAGAGGTTGACGTCTGAAACCACTCTGTTATTGCTGATTGGTCAGTTACAGTACAAAACAATTTGAGTCAATAATAATATTTTATTATCTGTCTGTTGAGACATCTAACTTTGTTCATAGTATGTTGATTGTTGTCAGTTGTGCTTGATGCATTAGGGAGGACATGTATGCACAAGACTCGATAGAACTACTAAACAGATCGGGAATCCAGTTCAAGAGACATGAAGATGAAGGAATAGAAGTCAATGATTTTGCTGAATTACTAATAACTTCAGGATTGGTCCTTACTAGTGATATCAAGTGGATTTCATTTCACAGGTTAGGCAGCTTTTGGATTGACCTTGAAGTTTGCCAATTCTGAAAATAGTACCGTCCATGGGATTTCAAACGTTAATGCTTTCCCATTTAGGGCCGTTAAACAGCTAAAAATGTAAAGCATTAAGACGGTTTGAGAAAGTGTAAGAAGCATTGAGGAACCATTAGAATTTATCCACTGACTGTTAGAGCACTAGAACACTTCGTTATTTAGAGCATTAAGACAAACTGTTGGAGCATTGATCCAAACTATTAGAGTGTTAAAGCAACCTGTCAGAAATTTTGGCTCACAAGTTAAGAGCATTAAGGAAAGCATTCAAACCATTAGAAAAACCGTTCACTTGCTATTAGTTTCAACCTGTTAAGCTCCAAAGCATTAATATACAAAATCCCATGGACAGTCACAAATAGCTCTGGCTTTTGTCTTTACCTAAGACTTCTAGCACAATTTTTCTTAACAGTATGTACCTCCAGGTCGGCAAATAACATATATGTATTATGACACCAGTACCCTCATCCATTCACTGGATGCAAGGAAATCCCCAACCTTGACCTTGATGTATATCAAGGCAATGGTCTGATATTTCCCTGTTTTTCTTAATCCAGTTACAGTAACTGCATTAAAAGAAAATTACAAGCAGTTTTAAATCAGGAAAAGTTTTTGGATTTGATTGAGTTCAAGTTTATGATATTAAATGCAATATCGATTCTGTTGCCACTCCTGTAGTTCACATAGTTATTAATCAGTCTTATTCAATGATATCAAAACCTTTAATGGTTCTTGAGAAATTTTAAAACAAGTAAAAACAACTGATGCATTTTTGAAAAATCTGCTGGCAATCTGTAATCTTTGGATGTATTTAAGCCAAAGTTTTGCTGATGATCAGTGTATATCGAGGTAAATAGATCATTAGTCCAAGTTTGGCTTAAACTCATCCAAAAGTTCAGGATTGGCAGTGTTCAAATTATTATAAATTTTTTTCAGAAATGCAAGTTTGTCTGAACAACTCGTGATGTCATCAGTTGGAAACAAATGTTGTTATTTCAAGAACCATTAAAGATTTTGACAAAAATATTTCACTGCTATACCTTTCACTTCATATATGCTCCACTTAGTTTCCTTGTAACTAGTTTGCTCAATTTGTTTCCAGCAGAACCAGTTGTTTTTTTGTGAGAAAAGAGGAACGTTATGTAGTATCAATCAGTAATGCAAAATACCAATAAACAAAGTTCTTCAAAACTTCATTGAAGAAAAGCATGCTGGTGTTGAGAGACTTAATGTTTTTTTTGAGAATCCATTTCGTGTTGTGTTTCGGGCTTAAAAACATTGAAAAGCGAACTTGAAGTTACTTCAGGCTTTCAAGTGATCCTACTTTTCCTACTATTTCCTACTTTTTTGACCCTTCTCCTAGTATTCCTACTTTTGT
>JAOBAT010073758.1:0-21163 GCA_026413305.1 Hydrozoanthus tunicans | reverse complement strand
AACTGTTTGCTCTATGCTGATGATTTAGTGATTTTATCTAGATCTAAACAAGGTCTGGACAATTGTTTAAAGAAACTTTCCCTAAAAGTAAACAAATAGTACGATAAGTAATCCATAAACTTCTAGAAAAATAAGAAAACTACTAACAATGTTTTCTTCTCACTGATTTGTTGCTGTCTACCACTACTTCCTGAGTATATTAGTTATCGAATTAGGAATGGTCAGCATCGTGAAACAGCGTGACTTCGGACTTGGAAACTTATGTTTTATTGGTCCGATACAGTTTGCAAAAATGATACTGATGGACATTATACTATCGCAACAAACAATTAGGTTCCACGAGGCAAATTTTTAGAATCTGAATTGTGCACACGATGCGACCAGAAGTACACGTCGAAATGGTTAGTAGAGGCAGCTTGTTTATAGTTGTAAACCGGCGGAGAAAGAGCTGCAAATATTAGTACTAATTGTATACCTAGTGGAATTAACTCACGATAACCACTCTAACAATAACAACAGCAGCCAATTACTCAAACATATTACAATAATACAAACTACTTTATTTTAGGCTGAATTGTATATCGGTAGACGATTCTAATTCACGATCACTTTGCGTTTATTTATATGAACTTCATACTCAAACGTGTTTGGGGAAACAAAAATAAACCGACAAATAAATAAACAAATATAACTATACAAGTATAATCTTTAGAGAAAAACAATAGAGTATTTTCAAGAATCATACATTCTTTCTTGTATGTTATAATTACTAAATTTTATATACTCAAATTGTTATCAAGAATTGTGTGGTGTTTGGGTTTGAAGTTTCTTTGGAACATTTCTTCAGAACTGTAGTATCTTGATCAATGCTTTGCTTTAGAAAACAAGGTTAGAGTTCTTTAGAAAACAAGTCTAGAGTTCTTAATATGAAACTCTAATTGAAGATGATTAGATACTGTTAAGGTGAATTCGGCTGCTTTTAAATTTTGCTTGGTGCTCCCGCTTGCAAAGTAAAGCTTAAGGAAACCGATAGGAAAAGTATAAGCGTCTGTAAAGAAAAGAGTAGCTTGCTGCAAAAGTTTTTCTAAGTGGGTTTCGGGCTTGCAGAACTGAGATACCATAAAATACCAAGAGAAATGTAGGGCAAAATCAAAGATAGATTGGTACAGATAGGTTACACAAGGTGACGGAGTTTTAGCAATCATCCCAAATGTTCGGTCCATTGTTCAAGTAATGTGGTCAAATGATATTTGTGTTTTTAGCAGCCAGGCAAGAACCCTTTAAGTTCTGCGTTCCTATGCAAATCTTCATAATGGCGTGGAGAAGACGTAAACTTTAACTGCACAACGAATGATCCAAATGCTACCGTTTCTTTTTGGAAGAGGGAAGGTCATGGCGCTTGGAAGGAGCAGGAAATAAAGCCGGGGAAACTTATCAGGAAGGGGGATGTTTTTACCCTGCCCATATGTACAGATGCCAAGCTGTTAACAAAACAGGCACCGTTATTAACATGCCGTCAGGATATCGATTGTCTTACTTGATCGTAATGAGAGGTAAATAAGATTAATCATGTACAGGTAAAAGGGTACCGTATTACATGAAACTTTGGCAACACTCAAACAATCGGCAACGCTAAACTAAAATGTAGAGAAACTATGTGCCCCTTAAGGCAAACTATGAGTAAAACTACAATAAAACTAAAGTGAGTAAACAGTAAAAATTTCAACACGACCCGGTACAAATTACAAATTACAAATTACAATTATGTGCAGTTACAAATTGTATTGTACAATTTATCAGGTATTTCAGCTTCACAGCCTAAATGTATTCTTTACTTATATTAAATTTCGCATTCCAATGTGGATTACACGCAATCGCCTCGTTTGCGAGAGCTGTGGAATCCTAGATTTAATGAAAAGCACTTGATTCACGAAAAAGTTGATCCGCACAACTACTTTTCAGTTGCAGCAATAAAAAAACTGTCTGTTAGAAAATTAACCCTATCTAGCCTTCGGGACATTGGTTCAACCCCTAGTTGCCTTTTGGCTATAACTTTTGATACGATTCGGGAATATTAATGAAATGTCATAATTTTCCTAAAAGTCTATTAGAAATCTTTTGATATTCAATTTGGTAATATAAGATGTATACTGTTACCATGGTAACCAAGAAATAAATGGCCGTTTTTGTAGTTTTAGTTATCGTGATTTTCAAAAAGTTTGGTCATTTTTTTCCATTTTCGTGCCAGTGTTTGCACATTATGAGCTTGTTATTGATCGTGAGTCCACATGCTAAGCACAAAAAAAATTCACCATGTTTTAACTTTTCCTGTCACTAATATGTTCCCCATCTTCATTTAGAAATTTACCCCGAATATGAATATACACCGACTGAACATCAGTTCAGGCAAGTTGGGGAACATGTCAGACTTACATTAATGGCGAAAAAACAGACGCAAACAAAAATATACTGGAAAAGAACCATCGAGAAAGACATGAATCAGAGGATATACCTTCCGTTAACTAGAAAACATGACGTCACGGAAACTATAGCAACTAACCATGAAAGTCGACTGACTTCGGTTCTTACGATATACAACCTGACGTTAGAGGATGGCGAAGTCTACACTGCGTTTGGCGTTTACAAGAAAAAGGAACGCATCCAACACTACAGAATACAAGTTTTTGGTAAGAAAATCCTCATATAAATAAATGCATGTATTCTGTTTACAAAAATAAAGTTCTTCATTTCATTTTCTACAATCAAGAGATGAGTTTAAAGACAAGAAACAGCTTGAACTATCATAAACTAACAAACTTATTCACACTAACACTCTTAGCTCAAACATAACTACAAACTTTTAGAAACTTTTAAACCATGCTTCTGTTTTTTCTCAACGGGCTTACTATAATTAGAAAATACAACAGATTCCTTTTTGTTTGGTTCACGAAGCTCTAAAGAATCTTTTATTCTGTATGCCAAGGGTTAGATATATAAGTTTTAGAAATTGTTGAACCGACCTATTGACCAATTAGAATCTGAGGAATGAAATCGTGTACGTACACGTGTCATAGAGACTTTCATTATTCAAACTGCAGTGGTATAACTGAATGGCATCAAAATTATAAAATTGTTTCCCCCATTCCAACCGGTTGGGATACGGTTTTTATCATTACGTACGAGTGGTGTTATATCGAATTTCAGTAAATGAACTTTGAGTACTAGTATGTTTGCGCGGTTATAACAGTAGTTGGTAAAAAAGAAACTAATAAGCGAGGGTAAGTTTCATCTGTTTTTATTATAAGTGCAAATAAAGGAAAACTTAAGTCTTGCTTTTGTTCAACAGAACCGAAAAAACCATGGATCTACGATATAAGCCCTCACGCTGTTGTGAAAGAATCAGAAGAAACAACCCTAACATGCAGTGCATACGCTTATCCTCCAGCCGACGTTGTTTGGTTTAAGGACGGGAAAAAAGTGCCGATATGCAACCCGATGTATGAAAGGTGCAAGAACGTCCCGTATCTGTTTGAATATGTTAAGAAGTCAAATTGGACCAAGACGAAACTTACCATACAAAAAATCAAGCATCAAGACGCAGGGACATATCTGTGCAAAACACAAAATCCTCATGGTCATAACTGTTCTACCACGAAAATTTTAGTAAAATGTAAGTACTCTTTTTACCTGAGTTGAAGCGAAGAATGCAAAACATACAACGCTTTTAAAGAAAAAAAAACAGAACAGCGAGAGCAAAAAAGACTTGAAATCGCCAGACATTAAACATGACAACAGCTACTCTTTCGAAAAAAAAACAAACAAACTGGTAACTTGATAAAGCTGATGATTCACACTAACACTTGAATCTCGATGGTGATTTTAGATGATTTGGTATTGTTTTCAGCTGTGGTTTCTGAAGCTAATTTCCCATTTTTCATTTTAAAATGTTCCCATTTTCACATACTATAAATAAACCAAAATTAATTGAATAGAAACTTTATAAAAACCTGGCAATGGGACATTGACTTGTATTGAAATTTCAAAAGCGCAGATGTTTTATGAAGTTCATCTTTTAAATGATCTTTTGTTCGTATAGCACCACCGGTGTTATCTAACTCAAAGAAAGTTGAAAGTGTTATCAAGCGATACGGAATCAGAGTGAGGCTTGAATGTAAGATTGCCAGGGGTTATCCTTTACCAGCGTTTGAGTGGCTCTATCAGACGTGGCTCTGTGCGGATACTGAGCTAGACGCTATCTGCAGACCACAGGCAGACCGATGGCGTCCTCTTCCGTCCAATATCAAGCCCGACCCTCCCAAAGATCATCCCTCGAGGCTGAGTAGAATAACTCTGGAAGGCAATGAGCCCTCAGACATGGCGGCGTATTACATGTGTCAAGCAAAGAATTATCTCGGACAAGACTCAGTCGTCTATGAATTTCACCGATACAGTGAGTTCGTGAAAGGCTTCTTAACGTTAAATCTAGAGCTCAGGGCCGGTTGTTAGAAAGCCAATCAACTTTAAACCAGGATCAACCTTTAACAAAACCTAAAATCTTGTTCTTTATTTCCAAAAAAGGTTTCAAAATATCATTATCGAATAAACTTTTGGGTATCTTGAAAAGTAAAGATCTATAATTATATTGGTGTCTCCAGTTGTATACAACTTTTTCAAACATGCCACCCATGTTTTTAACTATGGCGACACCAATATTTTCATAAGTGAGAAACAAGGAAGAATACTGGTGTTTCTTCAGTAGCTGTACAATAAATTAAGTTATTCATCTACTGATTGTTGTTAATGTTCTTTTCATGCAACTACTAACTTGACATGTTTCTCTAGGAACCACCAAATTGGAAGTTCTCGGTGTAGAACAGGGCCAATTTGTTTCTTTTGATTCTGGCAACACGATGAAACTTCAATGCTTCTTGAGGCTTGGCTACGTAAATCCACGGAGTGTGCATTGGTACCGAGATGGTAAAAAGCTTGGTTTCGCAAACAATACCAGAATAACAACGAGTCTGCGTATTAACGTGAACAGGTCCATCGTGATTGGAGTAGGTAACCAAGCAGAGCTGACCCTTACTTTCACAAACCTAACTGTTAATGACTCTGGTATTTATACTTGCAAGGCAACGGGGGACCAAAGTCAGTCGATAGCGATAAATGTTAAAGGTAAAATGTTGTTGCAGATTGTTAAGTGAAGGACTTGTTTGTATTCTGTAGTACTGTGTGGAGTCTTGAACAAGTCGTCTCTGAGTCGAACAAGTCGTCTGAGTGTGAAAACGAGACGAACACAATTCTAAACAAACATATCGTCTACATTCTTCCTTCTGTTTGTTCGCCTTTTCAGACAACTTTTCGTAACGATTTATTCGTTTAGACGAACAAATCGACCAAAGGCCTTCTTCAATTCAAATCTGTAGAAAAAAATAAGTTGTCCTTGTATTAAGGAAGGTGAAAGTTGACACCAGCATATAACCCCTTGTATCAGTTTGAACGTCAGTGTGATGTGAATTATGACGGCCAACACAAAGCCATTTGTTGGCCTCCCATTCACACTAGGACGACTTGTCCGTTTTTCGTCCTCTAATATGACAGCAGTTAATGAATGTTTTTCATTAACTCTTACTGAGCAACAGAAAGATTGAAGTGTTAATTAACTCATACGCTTCTGGAAGCCGACTTGGTTTCTCCTACCGAGCTCAAAAAAACGGAGGTATGTTTTTTTTGAAAAGCTAGGCTAAAGAAGCAGTTGTCAGGCCCCTGCACTAAAAAAAAGAAAAAATGACAGTGAATTTAACAGTTGGATTGCTAAAATGCTATCACGTCTGTATAAATGCATTTTCTAATTTCAATTCTTGTCAAAGTGATGGTAAGTACCTTACAAGTGAACTGGCAAAATGGTTCCTGTTTAGTATTTGTTAGCCTCAAGATCTGCCTTGTATATAAGTAAGTAAATGAGAATTGCCTGAGGATGAGTAGTTAACTCGCCGCTGACGCTTTAACAACCGAATTGATGCTGATAGAATTGCCAAAATGCATGAACTGGGAACTTGTCAATGCCTAATTTATTCAATTTCATTACTTTAACAACAGCCATTAATCCTCCCAAGCTGAAGTGGCAGAGCCGAAGCATGGAACAGATTACAGTGTTTGAGAACAGTGTAAACTCCGTTGAACTCCGATGTGACTTGCTAACAGGAAATCCTAAGCCAGGTTATTCTTGGTTCAAAGATGGCAAACCCTTATCTCCCAGGGAAAACCACTTAACAGTACCCAACTGTAAACACGCAAAAGATGGAGTGTACTTCTTTACATCAGGAAGCAGAAAAGATGTTATTCTTTGTGGAGATCCTCTAAAATTTGAAAGATTTGCCGGTCGCTACACATGTAGGGCTGAGAACTTCCTAGGAACAGATGAAATACACTCGGATATCAAAATATTCGGTAAGTAACTTTCGAAAATGTTGACTTACTTAAGCTCTGTTTAGCCAAAATCAGAACTATCATGTATCCATTTGTAAGTAAGATCCAGTAATGCCATTTGATGGTGCAAATCTACTCATGCACTCTGATCATTTTTTAAACGCTCGTGCTTTTTTGCATACTCAATTTGTTCTGAATATGCATACACTTTTTAGTAAGAGTATGACTAAAGCGAATTACTCGGATTTCGTTTTCAGTCCTTTAAAGAGATCTAAACTTAGGCTCCGATGCACTAAGAAGGTTACAAAAATTAAACAGAGAAGCTGAAAGGGTTTTTAAACTCACAAAAACAAGTAAAAAGATACAGTACTTTAGAAGACAATAAGGGAATTGTGTTTTCAATCCAAGAACCAAAGAAAGAAAGCCAGACAATGTTTGTGCCACTGGAAGAGAGTTTACATAAAACTTGTCAGGCAAGGGGAAATCCTCCTCCTCTGGTTGAGTGGAGAAAGATGAAAGGAAACTCCCGGGTTCTGGTTAACAGCTCTTCAACGCATGGAAGTGCTGAATTAAAAATTATATCAGTAAAAACAGAAGACCTTGGAAACTATTCCTGTACAGCGAGAAACTCCCACAGTGTAAAGCAACATTTTCTAGTATTACAGCTTGGTATGTAGATCGATGTATAAATATCGTACATGCATCTCTTTGCAAAACTGTTTTCTTCCAGTTTGAGACTCCTTTGTTTTTTATCGCCTCCAAGAGCTCAATTAAAAGTTCTGATGCCTTTTTGAGTATTGATAAAATATTGTACAGGGTTTGAAGTCTATCTAAGATAAAAACTTAGTTTCCTCGCTATATTTTATATACGTTGTTAGCATTTCTCGATTCACTGACTGATATCAAGTTCAAGTTAGTTAATATGTTGCTATTTTCTTCTATCTGGTAGACGAAATAGCATTTCGCACTTTAACTTAAATAAAAAAAACGGAAGAAATATTTTTAAAAGAACAACGATGTTCATTCTAGATCCTAGAACACTGGCTCTACACAATTCCAGGGAGGGAAGCACCTCGTCACTGTTTGTTCCAATAGCTTGTTGTGTGGGAGCGTTTCTTCTTATCACAATCATTACCATTTTTGTGTGGAAAAAGCAGAAAAGAAAAGTGAATAAATATTCCATTCACTTGGAGTATGGCCATTATGAGGTAATGTAACAACAGATCATGATCTTTTGTAAAGGCGTCTTGCTAAACTAGTTAGCTTTTCACATAGAAATAGCCTAAGGCTAACAATATTTGTGTTATTTTGTTGCCACTATTCAAGGTTTTAACTTCTATTCGAAAATTAATGCCATTTCATTGGTAAGAGAGCATTAGTGACGGGCTGTAAGAACGGTTTGACTAAAGCAATAGAGTTCACAGTGCACTGTGGAAAATCAATGAAAGCTTTTATACTTTTGTTCTTACTTTCTCCCGGGCCATCAGGTTTTTGTTTTGGTCGAACAATAAAAAGGCTTGAAATTCGTTATTTGACCAAAAGATATCCATAAATTATGGTAACATGTTATTATTTTTCAGATTGATCCCGATAAATGTATCTTGGAACAAGTGAATGACATGCCATACGATCCAGACTGGGAGTTCAGAGAGGATCGTTTGCTGCTAAGTACCGTCCTAGGTTCGGGCGCTTTTGGTCAGGTTGTCAAGGCAGAAGCCATGGGAATCCTAGCTTTCAATGCTAGAGATAAAACAGACCAGGCCTTCAAAGACGATCAAAGTTGTGTCGCTCGGTCAAATCAAGAGAGGTAGAACGGAAACCAAAGAAGTGGAAGTTTAAAAAAACTACTGTTGCTGTCAAGATGTTAAAAGGTACGAAAAGTTCAATAGCAACCAATTATCCTAATCTGGGTACAAGACTTCTTGTTCGAGAATCAAAACTACCAAAGTAACCCATAATGTTTACTGCTTAAAAAGCTAGCACAATTAAAAGAGTTTGGAAGGGAACCCCAAATCCATGAAAAACAGGTTATTGCAAGTTTTTCAAGACGTAGATAATTCTTTGTAGAATTTGTGTTATATTTTGCATCTTAAGATTGCAAGTGCTTCTTTTCTGTGTAGAGAATGCCAGTGAAAGCGAATACAGGGATCTTGCTTCAGAAATCAAGATCATGATCCACATTGGCGAGCATCCGAACATCATCAACATTCTGGGTGCTTGCACACGAAGCAAGCGATTGATGCTGATCATGGAATACGCTCCACATGGAAACTTGCTGAAGCTTTTGCGTGAAAAACGAGCCGTTTACCAGCCTACTTGGAAGAAAACTGTTTTAGACCCTAACATCGAGTTTACACTTGCTGACATGTTAATGGCCGCGTATCAGATTGCAAGGGGCATGGAATTTCTGGCTTCTAAAAAGGTGACAAGAGTATAAATTTTACAATTTCATTGACAATGGCAAAAAATGAGACTGATTCTAATCGCAATGATTTACTGAGACGTGGCTATAGGAGCAAAAACGACCGTAATCTTGATAATATAGAACCTAATAACACTTCTAGCAAGATGAAATATACGTAAAAGTTATGACGCTAAATGGAAATAAAATGTAACCTATTTTAACTTTTTGTTCAGTTTGTTTACCTTTAAATGACAAATATCAAAGAAATGTTAGCTTTAGTTTTCATTATTTCATGGGAAAATGTGTTCTTATTCTCATGTTGTTTGAATCTTACGTCTGGATTTTTTCAAACGGGCGAGATAATTAAAAGAAGTCTGACAGAAGATGTTAACTTTACCTATTTTGAAACCCTTAGTGTGTTCACCGTGACTTGGCAGCTCGCAATGTGTTAATCGGAGATGACTACGTGATGAAGATTGCAGACTTTGGTCTTGCGAGAGACATATACAAGAGTGATGCTATACGTCAAGCAAACGAGCAGGATTTTGCCAGTTAAATGGATGCACTGGAATCGTTAAACGCACTGGAATCGTTGTTTGATAGAGTTTATACTGAAAAAAGTGACGTGTAAGTACAGCAAGCAACATAATATCTTTGGACTGGAGGTAAATTACAAGAAAGTTGGAATCTTGGATAAATACGCACGTTTCGGTTAGTTAAATCTAAACACTGTTCCGTAAAAGAAAAAAAGATGTGTTTTTATTCTTATGTTTTATTTCATAGATGAATTTCTTCAAAACAAGTTATCACATACTCTCTTAACTTCTTCTGTACTCGTTCTGAAGTTTGCTTTATTATTTCGTAGGGGAAAAAATGCAGCCTTTAACTGATGTCATGCTGGAAATTGGATATTAATTTTTTTTCAGCCCAAACAGTAATATTGACTGAATTTTTAGGGCAAAAAAATAAAAAAAATCTTTGGCAAGGAAGAAATCATGTTTACCGATGCCAAGGTTTCACCTACTCTCTATATCAGGGTGGCAATTTACAGACGCCCTAACACCAATTTTTAACTTTCTTTAGTTGGTCTTTTGGTATTGTACTGTGGGAAATTTTCACTCTTGGAAGCACTCCGTATCTAGGACTACCCACCGAACACCTTCTGGATTTCCTGCATGAAGGCAAAAGGATGGGCCAACCGCTTAACTGTCCCGCAAAAGTATACAACTTAATGACAGACTGTTGGATTCTTCATCCGCAATGCAGACCATCTTTTGAATTGCTTTCTGAACTGCTGGGGAGATTTTTGGAGAAGAATATAAGAAAGGTTAGATACGTTTTGGCAAGGAAAATGAAAGTTACCAACATAAAATCTTTACCTCGGGTTTCTTCGACTCGAAAATTCACCTTTTGCAACAATGAATATTGATTCTGTATTGTTTCCAACTTCGTCACTTCCAGGTAGGTAACTACATGCAAATAACTCCGTTTTTAAGCTGAGTTACTTGCATTTCATAGATCAACTTGTTTGGCAATTTTCTGTGTTAAATAGTAAGTAAAAAACTTTTTTCACAATTTCAACAACCTTTAACAGTTAGAAACAAATATAGTAAATAAATGTTTTGGTTGCAATGCTCTTAAGTAACAAAAAATTAAATCATAGTCCTGAGCAGGAAGTTTCTTTGACCCTTCTACATTAGAAAAACTAAGCTTTTTATCAGTAAGGAAATAACTAGATTTTCTAACGCTAAGGTGAGGGCAAAGTTATGCAAATAGCTTAAACGTGCCCTTTTAGTATTTCAAACCATCAAATTAGCAACTCAGAAACAAATCAACACCTACCATTGCAGGATAATCCTTCTACAGTGTTGCTTGAAGCTGGAAACAATTATTATCACTTTTCATGCGACAACAGTAGAAATCCGACGCGTAACTCGTCCGTAGCTGATCTAGGAGCTGGTCCGTCAAATTTTGATCTCTTGGAGCTTCCATCGACGTCAGGAAGAAAGGGAGACGAAGAAGGGTAAGGCGAAAAGAACCCAACCACTTAATAGAAACTTTATTCTATCCAGTATAAAACTGCTTAAGAGCACGTTTTCCTTATATGTTGTTGGCTGCGATTTGTAAAATGCTGAAGCGTAAGTGACAAAGTTGCACTTATGGCAATGTTATTCCAAATCTGATAGCTCTGTAGAGTGCTAATAGTACATGTATGACCTGTGTACATTGCCCCTGCTCCGAACTTCGCGTCATTGCTTTGTTCTTGTGTTTTTTTTTGGCATATTACTTTGAGTTGTTCTTTAGGCCAACCTCTATGTTGTCTAGTAACGCAAAATATCGCTGAACTGCCTAAATACCGTTTATGTTAGACACTGAGCACATATATAAATAGTAAGAATCAGGTAAAGCAAAAAACTTCAAAATCATTGTTCTCAACGCATGACGTCAAAAGATTACTGTTTTTGATTGTTGGAGAGCAATAGCGGTTACGGAAAATGGTATTCTTAAGGTCAGCATGGTAATTTCAAGCGTTTTCAAAGATGTGTCTTTTTATAACGTGGTTCCAATTGCTATTTGAAAATGTTTCAGGTCTCCTTACCCGGCCACTGTCAAACTTTCTGATGAACAAGATGGAAAAGCTCAACGTATCGCGGTTAATAACTCCCATTCTGAAGAGGGTTTGCCTCCATCCTATGACGAGGCTTTGAAGCTGAGTAAGTTTCCTTCAAATCGTGTGAACCAACCAAAGATCGAAGAAGAAAGAAAAATGGAAGAGTTGAATACCTGGTTTCGTAATCCCAAAGAGTCAAGGGCAAGTATTTCAACCAATGAAGGTATTGATATGGACAGCGAGAAATCACAGCGGAAGAGACTTCTGAGTGAACCAGTTGAGAATAATCAGAACCAAAAGAAAAGACCTGATAAGGAAAGTTCTGAAGAACATGCTGTCTTCGACTTCCGTCCTACGAACAAGGTTGGAGCTCCGCGAAGAACCCGCTGCGAGTCGGAGGTGTAGAAACCTAGCTAACCCCCAAAAATCTTAAACCATCTAGAAATTATTTAGGTGACAACAGTTTTAAGGTTTGTGGTTTAGAAAGAGCTTGATCAGAGTTGACGGCGGTTTAGAAAAAAAAAATTACATAGCAAGACAATCAAAAGTTTCATAAATCAATCCATGATTAAACGATTCCGTACATTTTCCCCATGATTCCTAGCGCATAAACGTCTAAAATTGCCCATAAAAGCGCATAGTGAGACTACGGGCGCTAGGATGATATCAGTATATAGTTAGAGATTGATAGTGTAGCAGCTAGTATTATAAAGACTATTGACCGTTACTTTCACCGAATTACGTCCGAATTGTCCTTTAATATTCGTGACAAATGCTATTGTTACGTAGCTACCGTTATTTTCACCGAATTGTCATTAAATGCTAGCAGGAGCCCATAACTAGGAGCGTCCAACTCCCATACTGTACCTGTGTCACGGCGTTTTGACAGACCAGTCTATTTTTAGATCGCTCGCGTGGTTAAAATTTGTCTGCGCATGCGTGCCCCCCAAAAAAGACGGTAGAGCATCTCTCGAAGTGTCACAAGCGCGCCTTCTCTGCTTTCAAGATCTTTTAAACTTGGAAAACGCTGAACTGGCAAACTCTTGTTTGTTTTCGTGGCTTTCCTAAAATTGGATCAAACGTTTGGTGACTAGAATAAAAACTCAAGATTGAAAAAAAATACGATTTAACCACCGTTGTAAATTTATGAATGATTGATTTCCTGTCAACATTTGAAGCTAATGAATTAAAAAAATTGCTGATATTGCTGTTAATTATGACCGAAAACTTACATACTCCAATGGGATCAGGAACTTAGTGAATGGAGGTAAGTCAGTTTTAATTTGTCTTTGTCAACTCACAAGTTCAATTGTCTAAAGTTTGCTAAAAAATAATGAAATTCGCTAGTCATCCTACAGCACGTGCTGTTTATAATCTAATACTACAACTTTCTGACAATAGCGGTAAATCCATTTTTGAATGCCTTTTAGTTTGTGTTGTAGAAAAGAAAACGTACCCGAACACAGAAAAAACGTTCTAGTATTTCATTCTTACGTACTAAACTAAGCGCTTCAAAGATGCATGTGAATAGGTTTTCGACGACCAAGTTTTGCTTTTTGGCCAAGACTTTTTTTTCAGGCTGTGATATGGGAAATCCCAACGACCTTATAGAAACTTCAAACCTAGGATCCGTTGAGTAAAAAAGCAATTTATTTTACTGTGATTTAGATAACGCAGACCGACGGGGATATTTCATTAAAATACAGTATGTTGTGGTTTGTGTGCTCAGAAGGCATGGAAATCCAGGACATGGCAACGTTTTAAATTACGCGTTCTCTAATGGAGCAGTGCTTGTAAAGTTGTATTATCCTAATTAAAGAGAATACTCGCAGATTTCGGTTCAAGAAGCGACATATAAGTCAAGGGAAAAATTGTGACAATTGAATACTACACTTGTTTTATTAGTTTGTAATTTATATTTTTTATTTT
This sequence comes from Hydrozoanthus tunicans, assembly GCA_026413305.1. Classification (NCBI taxonomy): domain Eukaryota; kingdom Metazoa; phylum Cnidaria; class Anthozoa; order Zoantharia; family Hydrozoanthidae; genus Hydrozoanthus; species Hydrozoanthus tunicans. Next base: position 7,790 of record JAOBAT010073758.1, on the reverse strand, counting down.
TGTCCAATTAAAAACAGGTCGATGAGCACTGTCTGAACAAAAGTAATTCGCCAATTGTACTTGTCGCGTGTGGGTGGTCAAAAGAAGATAGCACATAATCGCTTACTGTGTTCAAGATTCAACAATTAAATTGTTTGGAGTTCATTTGCTTTTGTTTTTGAAACACTTATGCATGGCTTCACGATTCAACTGTCTGCCGTACGAAACTTCGCAACCATAGGCAGTAATGTTTTGTGAGAAAACTATATAGAATGTAAATGACAATGATTGCGAAATGCTACTCGTGACGAGAGCTAAAAATTATTATACATATAAACAATTTCATGCTATGAACATCTTTTTGTGTTTTTCAAAACAGTTATAAGATGAGTTCCAGTCAGTTCTGTGTACTGTTAGCAGTTTTAATCATTGAAGAAATAATGATAAAGTTTTTCCATTCATTTAGCAGTGTCGTCCGCCATTAAGAGAGTTTTCGAAAAAGCGCAAACTTCGCCCCCAAACAATTCGCAGGTTCCGACTGCTGCTTTATTTAGGGGTTTTACCTTTTTTCTTTTCTGAGCTTGCAGTAAACAGCTCCTACAAGTTACATTTTCGGAGCATACTTAGGCAAGTATAGTACAATATTGTAAAGATACTAAAATCTAGTTCGCAACTCGAGCATTCAGCTAGAAAGTCTATACATATACCAGCAGTCTACTAGCAACTGAGAGCAAATAATTTAACAAACGTTGAATTTTATAATGCCCTTTTTCATTGAAAAACACGACATGCTATTAACAAAGCTCTTGTCGTTTCTTTTAACTAAATACCAACTTGTGGAAGATATTTTTAGATATTTCACAAGGAAATGGCGTCACATGCACACGCGCGGTTTAGCAGCCAATCAGACAAAGTCATGTTTGTTGTCATTGGTTGAAATTCGCGGGAAAATAAAGCTAAAAATAGACTGGTCTGTCAAAGCGCCGTGCCATTTACCTAATGGAGTTGGACGCTCCTAGTTATGGGCAACCTCGTACCCAGGCCGATTTCACTCTCGTGAAAGGACCCTGGTTGTGGCTGGTCACGTGTCACGCGGAATCCGCGTGGTAAAAAAATGCTGACACCAGGGTGGAGTGGCAAAGCAGAAAACGTCATTATGACAATGATGATATGTCTATGGGCGAGAGAGGTTTTTGTGTTCCCCCCAATCAGAGTTCACAGCAAAAAAAAACTTCGTCTAGCGATTCAACGGTAACAAAAGAAATGCACAAAAATAATTTTTAGCGTTCATTCAGGTTGTTGACTTGTACCACAGAATCAGATTTACGGGATTAAAGATGTTGAATGTTATAGCTAAAGACTGTTCGGCTTCTGACCATTTGTAGCAACAGGAAAATCTCGACATTTTGAATTTGCTCAGTGTAGGAAGCCTGCAATTGTCTGCATCCTCCCCTAGAGAGTATTTTTTCTCCCAATGACAAAATTGTTCTCATTACTCACCCGCACTGCGAAATAAAATTGTCAGCGTGGCACGTGACCAGCCGCAACCAGGGTCCTTTTACGGAAGTAAAATGAGCCTGGGTACGAGGTTGAGTTATGGGCTCCTGATGCTAGTTACTAACCGTCAGTAGTCTTGGATTTTCTTGTGGCTGATTGGTGTGGGAACGTCAGTTGAACTCTCCCAATCTCGCTGAAACTCAGCCACAAGAAAAAACAAGACTACTAAAACACACCATAGAAGATTCAGAGGATTTTATTACGATTTAAGGTAAAAACTTCTTTTATTAGTATTCCATATACATTTACTATATCATATCTCCACTGATTATGTGCTTGGACCACCTGTGGTTACTTTCACTGTATTAAGGCATACCGCAGTTACCGCGCTTCCCAGTCCTGCGATATTAAGTCAGTAGTTTCGGACACTTTTAAAATGTCTATTTACGCTTAAATTTTCGCACAATTTTTTTCTCCGAAAATTTAAGCGTCTGAAACATTTTTGTATTACAGAACTAAATTAGCATGAAGCCGCAAAAACGGGTTGTAAAAAGAAAGCCTCCGTTTTTATCCCCAGACTTTGTTCGAGCCCATTTTTGAATTAGAAAAACATCATCGAAAATATTAACTTCGGAAAATTTTAAAACTTGGAACCTCTGCATAAGATGACCGGAAATGCGATTATTTTCATCGGTCAAAGCAATATTTTGCCACTTTTTTCATCACCGACAATATCTGTTTTTCTTCGGCAAAATCATTGGTTGGCCCAAAGCCAACCCAACCTTGTATGGCTCTGCGGTCTCTGACACTCTATACACGCGTTTCAGAAAATCTGACTCGTTTTAGGCATACAAAGTAACTGCATCTTTTAAAGCCTTAATACGTGGAGATTACCCTTTCTTAAGAAAAAGCTGAACTCACTCAATGTTTCGAAAAGTATATACGTTAAGTGATTGTAAAAACTTTACTTCTACAGTTGCCGATGGATGATATCTCATTATAAAAATAAGTTGTTCCACTACAAAAATGGGGGAGGGGGGGGGGGGCGCTAGAATCGCTCGTCATTGAACAAGGGCTGCTGTTCTGAAAAGAAAATCAACATACGAGGCCATGTGAGGGGAATGGATCTCGAGCCGTTAAAGCATCTGGAAATTGCACAATATCATGATGAAGGACCCAAGTAGTAGCGCACATCAGGAAATGAAGCTGAACCTATTTCTTGCAAACTTTGTTATTCTGAATAAAAACTATTTTTAGTTAAAAACTTTGTTTAGACACGGTGGCATATTTAGTACGGAGCCTGCTATCCAATGTCAAAGGATTGCCCGCGGCACCAGGTCGAAACCCTGCTCTTATCGGTCAGTGTGCGGGTTCTTCTGAGCCCCCTCTAGAATACAAACGTCCCTGCCCACGAGTGGCGTCGCGTGGAAGGCTCCACTGAAAAGTTCAACCCTCATTCTCGTCCCCAGAGCCCATCGCTTCTCTTAGCCGGCGGGGGCGCGAGAAAAAGTTTTCTCATGCGAAGGCCCCACCGGCTAGGAGAAGCGATGGGCTCTGGGGACAAGTATGTTCAACTCTCAGCAAGGCCGGGGGTCGAACCCAGGGCCTCTTGATGGGCAGTCAAGCCTGGTTCACACTTGTGAAATAAGCACAAGCTCAAGGAACCGATGTTAACACAGGTCAAAAAACCACAAGAAAATGAAGAGTACGCATGTGTAAACTGGACTGATCATGACATGCCTATGATTGTTTCACCGATGTTCACCCAGGTGAAACAAAGGACATAAGCATAAGCAGTAGTGCAAAAGAAAGGAAAGTGTTCTTTTTATTGTGCTTAATTCACGCATGTTCCCATCTCGATTTTCCTGTGCTTATCTCACAATGTGAACCAGGGCTGAGTTGTTCAAAAGATGATTAGCCTAATCCAGGGTTAACTACCATGACAACCAATAGGTTTTGTTAAGAGTTAATCCTAGGTTAAAGTTAACCGGCTTTTGAACAACTGGCCCCAGGCTTAAGAGATCTTACCGACCAAACCTAGCTTGCATGCACACATACTCTTTCTACTTCTTTCCACAATACTCTTCCTCAAACTCATTACCAACAATGAGGCTGATTTTTATTACATGAAAATCAGCAGGATAAATTCATTTTTTGCTTTCTTGCTATTCCAAGCACTTTGCAAAAACTCAGCTTCGCTGACATACCAATTAATAGGCATATTCCTTCCATGTAAATGCCCCTTCAAAACTCCAAAATTTATTGAGCATTTCAGGGGCTTGTTCTGATCATTAAAAAGTTTTTGACTATCCAATATCTTTTGCCACATTATTTTATCTAAGCAGTTAATTGGTTGTAGCTTTAGATATTCAGAGAAAAAGGTCAAACAAAGTGAGTTCAGGAACTGGTCAAACGGCTTACCTCAAAAACGCCGACCTATATGTTACATGTGGTTTGGTCCTTTTTAAAAGACCTTTCAGTATCCTGTATGGAAAACAGGGCTACCTATGTTTTTTATGACATGAATAAGAAATGCTTTGTAATGCAACAAAACATTGTTGCTTAATGGTTTTAAACTGATTCACTTTAGACCTTTCTCATAAACAGCAGCGATTTTAATATTCTTTTGTCTAAACTAAAACTTGCAGCTAGCCTCAATTTGAGTTACACATTAATTTTAGGTCAAGCAAAGTAACTGCAGACTTACAAAACAGAGCGAGACAAACAGTGGAAGACCACAAATTAACTCTAGTTTATTAACATTTAAAAATGTCCTGATATGGTATTTTTTACAGGCATAAAATAAACCATTAATACTTTACAAACTTTGCAAATCAGTCACATTTTATCCCTGATTAAATTGCTCTGTCCAGCTCAGAAACCTCATCCTGTTTGTAGATGTACAAAAACTCTTGCTTAATCCCAGATGAACTGTGTTTCATACAAAGGAAACAAAAGCCATTAACTTCAGTAACAATTCCAAAAACAAGTCTATTCGCACAATGCAAGAGTCTTGTTAATCTTCATCACTGCCTCCTTGAATAAAATCACCTCTCACATGTTTCCATAATTTCTGTAAAGAGACAAATTTATAAACACGAAAACATATTAAACACTGTTTTCAGTAATTGTATAGAATTTGGCAAGTAAAAATCAAGGCCATTTCCAGGACAACTAAATAGATTTCCAGGACATAATTTCTTTAAATGAATTCAGTGAATCAATGAACAGCATCAGGAGTCTATACTGATACACAGAAAACATTTAAATAATAAACAAATTCTTAACTGGAATACTAAGTACCTTCAATTTAAACTTTTTCAGCATTTTTCCCCAATTCTGCAATTTTATTATTGAGCTGGGCACTTTCCATAGTTAAAATGTCTGTCCTTGTGCCCAGCTCTCTCTCGGTGTTGCAAAACAAAACAAAATAGCCCTAGAATTCGAATTATAATTCATTGTGACTGTGTCTGTACACTTTACGATTTGCCATTAATTTGTGCATGTAAAGCGTGAAACGGAAAGTGTGGCTTATTGAGTTCTAGCTAGTATGTTAATCTATTTTTGATAATCTTCCTTGACTTTTCAAGGGTATTTTTCAAAATTCGATTTTTCCAGGACTTTTCCAGGCCAGGACTTTGATTTCTAAAATTTAAGGACTTTTCCAGGATTTTCCAGGATGTGCGAACCCTGTGTTTTTCAATAAGAAAAAGTCAATAAATTTTTCTTTGCTTGGCAAGAAAACATGTTTTTTTGTTTTCGTATTTAAATTGTACGAATGTGTCCCACGCCATACTGAACGCTATCAAACATTTTCAAAAAGCGGAACCCAAACATTATTTTGATTATATAAACTGGCGACTTTGCATCAGGCAACTATATTTCTCCAGTTGGTCGCGAAAAGGCGAAGGCGACCTGGGTTGAATAAAACTTCATTCTTTGTTGAAGCCCTGAATAATCTGCTTTATGACTCCTGTACAAATGGCAAATACATATAAGCATAAAGGTGCTGTAGGGGCAGCAACTGTTGAAATAATTAATATTTTGTGTATCAAAATGAACAATTATATACAGAATGAGCAAAAATTAAATCAACCATTCAACTTTAAAATAACAAGAAAATCAAGTACATAGTGTAGCTATGAATTTCATATGCACTACTATAACTCATATATTTGTATAATGCACCTTTTTGATAGATCACAAACACTGGTAACTTTAATAATTTTCAGGTTTGTACGAGTCTCACAGCTGTAGAGAAAGTTTTTGTAATCAATACTTTCAACAAGCAAAAATTGTCTACCTTCTGTTGAGACATTAGGTAGACAGACTTTGCTTGTTGAAAGTATTAATTACAAAAAAACTTAAACATCTGCAACTTAATGATAATGCAGATTGGAACAAAATCCTTTAAAATGTAAAACAGTTCATCAACGTACCCCTCGATTTATCCTTTCCCAAAGTCTGTCCATGCCGTCATCAAATACTCTCTCAAATACAAATGCTCCAACAAATATCGTTACCATAAATGTTGAGCTACGGCGAAACAAGGTGTTATATGTTTGTCTTGCTAAACCCATTCTTGTTTAAGAATAAAAAACACGCTTTTCTTGTAACCTTTCCGAACTTTGTCTCGTAAACGGTTTACTGCCTTGTGATGCAATATGGCGGCCAAGGGGAAGTTCATTACCAGGTCCTTGACCAGAAGCAAACGTAGGTGAAACCTCGTACCCAGGCTTATGAAGTTGACGTAGTGTTTAGGAATTGTGGGTTAAGGTTACGTCACTTGGCGCGAAAGTGGCGGTTTTCAAAGGAATTTGAAGGCTTGATCATTGCTAACTAGTTGCATATTCAGGCTGTGTTTAAGATAGCTATGATGTCCAACGGCGTAAGTGAAACATCAGAGGGAAGAAAGCAAGTCAGCTTTAAGTTTAGTGAGGAACCTTCGCTCGAGAAAATGTAAGTTGGTTGGTGTTTCGAAAGGAGGGAGAGTAGGGTACGGTGTACTAAATAACAATGGTTGCACCCTTCGTTTTCAACTCGTTTCTTCTGTTCTGAACAGACGTCAGATACAAGCCAAGTTTTCAGAGGAAAGAGATTGGGATCAGTTTCACCAGCCAAGGAACTTGCTATTGGCTTTGGTGAGTGTGTAATTCTTATTTAATTTCTCATTTCTTTTTTATTGAACAAGATTTACCTTAAGCTTCTCAGAATACAGTTAGTTGTTTTCAACTGTGTTAAAATGTTGCCATGCGTTTTGTCATCCGTGTAGGTTGGAGAAGTTGGAGAGCTAGCTGAATTATTGTAAGTAGATCCATCAGTGAAAATTTGAAGTATAACAGTCATTTTATATTTCTCATAACAAATTCAATAAGTTAACTTACTGATGTATGAACAGTGTTAATTTTGTTTCGTTTTTTATTCAGCCAATGGAAAGGTGAATTGAAAGAAGGCTTACCAGGTCTGTTGCTTTTCCTTCCTGAGAGGTCCTTTAAGTTCTTATGTTTTAAATTTTATAGCTGTAAGGCCTTGAAAATGTCTTAAAAATGAAAAAAAAATTATTTGTTTTTATCTCAGAATAGCTTAAAAATATAGAATTATTTTCAATACTTTATTTCCACTTGACTCATATTACTCATAGCGCCCCAAAGATGATTGTGAAAGTGAAAGGAACAGTTGACTACATTGATAATACTGGCACATCTAAGCAACAAGCTTAAAATTTATCAAATATTTAAGACAAAACATGAGTATGAAGACTATCTAGATGAAATTGCCAATGTTAAACATTGGACCAATTTTACAAAACTATGAATTAGTAATCACTAATCACTCCTTAGAAATAGAAAAGGGGAGGCATCAAAAACCTTATGTAAAACCAAACTATTGAGTATGCCAAATCTGCAAATTGGAGACTGATGACGTTTCTTATATATGGTACCTAATTAACAAACTAAATATTATGAGAAACTTTATTTGTGAAAATGAAGTCAAAAGATAATTTCAATGTAAATACAAATCCCAAGACACACTCTTCCTCAAACTTATTAACCAAGTGAGGAAAAGCATGAGAGAAATAGAAAAATTTGTATCAGATTGTTTTGACAAACAAACACAAGTAATTTCTGACCAAGCAACAAATGATTGATTAGAAATCAAAAGATACAGTAAATGATTATAAATTTGTGCTCATTTTCACACCTAAAAAGTTATTAGGATTGTAACTGATGTACCTTAATAGTACAAGGACCAGATAAACGTCTTGTCTTACTAGTTGTTAAGGATGTGAGATGTCAGGGAAGGGAGGGGGGCGG
>JAOBAT010073757.1:25726-44435 GCA_026413305.1 Hydrozoanthus tunicans | reverse complement strand
CTAATAAATGACCGGTCCCTAACAGATATCGAAGTTTACAATTTGAGTGTATTATAATGTTTTATTGGAAGCAAAGGGGTCATAAAACCTATATTTTGGAAAATAACAAAAAAACGACAAAACAATAAATATATCGTATTAATATGGCAAATACGGACCTCCCGCCTCATGATCGATTCCGATATTGACATTATTCCACACAAAGTCTTAATTAGTCAAAATTTTAAAACAAGAATCAGAACTTGATAATTTTACAAAGTTAGGCCAAATAAGACAAAAACAACAATTTGTAGGAAAAGGGCACTAAGGACTAAGCCTGTGCTGAACCCTCAAAAAATATTTTCCAGCCGTTGACAGCAATTGGTGCGATTGGCTCTGGGGACGAGTATGATGCAGAACTAGAACTCAGTCTTTCGACCGAGGTGGTTTGAACAGTTGTTGACGCCATGTTTGTTCCCCAACTTATCAGGAAAGCTCATGGTAAGATTATCATTTAGGTTTACTAGAACGATTTGTTACTCTTAAATCACTTTCAGTTTGAATTGCCTATTTGTGCTGGATAAGAGAAGGGATTAAAGTTAATGTTTCGCTTGTTCAGTTCTGCCAAACTGCTGGTTTTATAATATCGTAAAATTAATAAGAAAGAGTTTTTTCACTTTTTGGTGTATGATTTCTAATAAAACTTCAGGAATAAGTAAAGTTTACTGACATATTGTTCATTTACAATTCGTGATTTTTTATAGAAATTGCGTGATGCAATCAGTACTGCGTAGTCGGTAAGTTACTTAAGAAAGTGAAAATATATTTATTCCAAACATTTATTTGAGTTGTTACTTGCAGTTAACCAAGCCAGAAAACTCATTGGTTTTGCTGTCAGCTATCAGGTCAGTATTATAAGTAAAAGAAGGAAAAAATACACAGTTAGTTTAGATTTGAGTATTAATATTCCTTCCCAATCCAAATGATTGGAGAATTTTGAAAGGAATGTTAAATTAAATTGTATTTTGTATTGTTTGGTTCCAAGCTGTGAAGGGCTGGAAATGATCCTACAAGCAAGTAGATGAAGTGATTTCTTAAGCCCCCGTTATTGTATTTTTGCAATAAATTAAAATCTTAATTGTAGCTGCATAAGACAAAGACTTTATTTAGTACTCAGATGGTGTTTATGAGTTTTTGACTGAAAGTAATAGGAAGAGGAGAACTCAAGTCAACTTTAAAAATAGCATGGCTAAATGTACTAAGTAATCTGGTGTTGTGGAAACAATGCAAAATATATTGTCTGTGTTACATTTGAGGACAATATATATTTTTATTCACTTTTATAGTTTGGCCCTTTTTTTTTAGGCCCCTTAGTGTAACTATGGGTTTATTTCATTTAGGGCCATTGGTTTATTACATTTAGGAACAAACTTTATTACATTTAGGACCTTTAAATCATGTTTAAGACCAAACTTTTATTACCTTTGGGACCACATTTTTATTACATTTAGAACCTTTATTACATTTTAGGGCCATTTATTACATTTGAGGCTTCTACAAATGCACAGATAAATTATTTCAACCTCTGCAACTTGTTCTGGATTTTTGTTTGTTTGTCTCATTAAGTTTTTTCGAAGCATACAGTATATGGTGAACAGAATGGATTTTAAATGTGGTTGAGTGAGGTAATTTTAGGTTTTGGTTATTCAGGTCTTAATTTTTCAGGTCTTGGTTTTGTATCTAGACTACCTTAGCCTTAATACTAACAATGACAATGTAGTTACAGAGTTAAGATGCTAAGCAACTGAGACATGCACCATAATTTGAAAATGCAACTGAATCAAAAGAGTTTACTAAATTGGTTGTTGTGTATGAGTAATTATTGTTTGTTATTGTTCTTACTGTTGTATTATTTTATTGTTATTTTTATCATTAATTTTTCGAAAAAAAGATGTTTGAAAAATATTGAAAATGTTGTTTCTTTTTCAGCCTAACGACCTTATATTAAATATATTTTTTGGTTTTTTAGCGAAACCTTAGTTATTTACCAAAAAAGGGTACGGGAGGACGGTCATCATTCAATGGGGTAGTAGCAACTGTGTTTGGTGGAACAGGTTTTCTTGGCAGATATGTTGTCAACAGGCTTGGTAAGAAAACTGACAGTTTTGGTGGACAGGGCTATAAACTATTCTCACAACTGTAAAGCTATTTGCATTTACGTTTGCTGCCTTTTTGTAAACAACAAAGTTGTGAGAGAAAATAATGATTGTTGAGAAAATAATTTTGAATCTGCTGAATATCAGAAAGAGTAAAATGATATGTACTGCATGTTAATTGCATATTACAGTTACTTCAGCAACTGGTTCAAAATGTGGCCGTTCTTCATAAAAATTATTTATGGTGACAGTTTTTGAAGAGTAGGATAAAAAATCGAAGGACTCCTTTTTCACTCAAAGCTGTCCACTACCTGTTCGAATGACCTAAAAGCCATTTGAACAGGTCAAAAAGTTGTTTGAACAAGGCAAAAAATTGTTCTCATTAACTGAAAAGACTTTTGAACGAGTTGAAAAGTTATTTAAATGTTAATTTAGAATTCGTTTGAACAAGTCTGTAAGTGGTTTATGTTGAAAAGCTGTTTGAATGGGACTCAGAAAAACACATAATAATACTTAGAAAGATGCTTGAACAATTTGAAAAGTCAATTATTATTTTGACTCCTTTCGATTCAAAACTCGAAATTATGAGAAGTATAAACAATCAAAGTAAATACACCTTGAAGTGACCAAAATTTGGGAAAGCAAACTTGCAGCTACATAAGAATGGCATCAGAAAGGTTTGCCAAACTTCAGATTTTTTAATATTATTTTTGTCCAAATGACCCCTATTGTACATTTTTCAAAAATTACTCTGAAAAATTTGGCAGTGCTTTATAATGTTAATGCTTGTTAGTTTTTTTTAAGTCTAGGTAAGTTTTAGCCACACAATTTCTGTTCTTAACTGCAGTGGTGATTGGTATTGTTGGAAATGATCAATTTTGAATTGTTCAGACTGTTCAACAAGATTATATTTATTCATAAGTAATATAATCTTATATGTTGTAAATGATCTATCCTTCTTTCTGAAAACCATTGTATAGAATCAAAAAATAAGATGTACTAGACAGACCTCAGTCATAGTTACCAGCTCAAAAGAGTGCCCTCCAAGACATATTTTTATAAAATTATGGATAAGAGCATCTGTTAGGGATTCCAGAAAAAATGTAATTTTGAGGATGTCTCTTTAACCTTCATCGTTAAACATAAACAAAACTTGCAAGAAAATCACTGAGAGAGTCCACCTTTGCACTATCTGTGACAACACTTCGTCAATTTGCAATTATTTGTTTTCAAAGATTGCAAGCTTTTTGTTTGGTTGCTTAAGAAAAACATTTTGCTATTCTACTGGGTATTGTATTACAAATAATGCAAACAATAAAACAGTCAGAACAAGGCAATAGAGCTGATTAATTTTCAGACAGCTTGATGTTGTTACGTTAGACATCAGTGCAGCCTCCAGGGGACTGTGTGAGTGTATCAGAATCTTTAATGAATGACAAACTATTATTTTAACAAAACCATCAGGGTTGTAAAAGGTGTGCATTTCCAGTAGAGGAATTTTTTGCTTCTACAAACAAGTGCAAAACCTCCTGTCAACTGCTGATTGGCATGTAAAATCAAAACAACAAAATATACCTCAATCATCAGTGGAACATGACTATTTTCATGTGTATTCTTTCCTGTTCCATGAAAAAAAAGGGGATTATTAAGTACTTTAGCCATTTTTATTGAAGGATTAAACTGTTTTCACAATATAATGTAAGTTATAAACCAGCATTAGACCTACAGTACTGTACACGATTGCTATGCATGTCTAGTATGTATTTGTGGTGCTATAGACCTTTTTTATAGTAAAGTATGCAGTTTCTTTCCTCTGAAAATAAGAATATGTGTTGAATTACTTACACAGATTATTTTCAACTTCTGTTTTTTTATTTTTTTTGGACCAAAGCAAGTTTGGCCTTACTAGATTAATTTGTGCCCACTGCATACAATTTGTATACAAATAGTTGCTTTTCAAGTAGCAATTGACAAGCAGCAGTCACAACCAAACTATAAGAAGTCTATTGTAAAACTTAAATTCATCCATTAGGTTGCCTTTAGAGCCTTTGATTTATCCTATTTTAACAGTTTTTGAAGGAAGCATAGATCTGCTACAACATATAATTAATTTATATAATTTTATAATGCAAATTGAAAAATACAATCTGCTTTAACTCATATGAACAAACTGGTAATTGATAATTTTCAACTCAAGGATGGCAGCTGCCACTGTGGTCAAGAGCCAAAATGGCATAATTCAAACTTTCTTGATTTTACAAAATAAAAAGTGCTGCCAAACCTCTGAATGTAGTTTTTTAAATTAACTTACCATAAGGACAAATTATGAAAAAATCCTAAGTTTGGTGAGACTTAGCTGAATTAATTGTTTTTGGTATTTACTGACATTGACTCTAAGGAAGTCTTATAAAACTTATTGGTGTTGGCATTTATTTTTGGTAACCAGGGCGCTGTGGTACCCAAGTTGTGATACCATATCGAGGTGATGAACATGACCACAGACATTTAACACTGATGGGAGACCTTGGCCAAATACTTTTCTTTGTAAGTGTATACATGCATGGAATGAGTAAGGGCAGTGGATGACTTTGGGAAAACAATTTTCCTTTTAAGTACATTATATGTATAAAGCAGCCCAGTAAAAAGAACAGCAAGGAGTAGGTGATCGTTTCACATGAAGTCACATATAGAATTGCAACAAGGCCATGTTTGGTGACATTACCATTGGTGAGGATCTTGAGCAACTTTGAAGTGGCTGGTAAGGTTGTCATTCGAGTTGGTTTTTGTTGGGGAACTGCATGTCAGCAGTGCAACACTAAAGGGGATTAATGTAAGAAGAGGAGTTGGGTAATACGAGAGTTGTAAGTACTTTAATATAGGCTCTGATAATTGTAGACCTTGGAGGTAGGGGGCAATAAGAAAGGACTGCAATGTGGTGTGGACAAGCTGACGAGGTGCCCTGGGATCACACCCTACCTAGGATAACTGTTGGTATGGGATATAGACCAGTCTTTTGATAGGAAAAGGCTGGGTTTGCACCAATGTACACTCATAATCAATTGGACAGGAGTATATCTGGGCATCTCCCCCACAACAGTGATATTTGGTGAGTTTGGTTAGGCAACCATCTTAGATGAGGTCATCTAATACAAGACACTTCATCTCTTAAATAATGGTAGTTTCTGAGCCTAGTGTACCCATTGCAAAGCATTGGTAGACATGTATTCCGTGGAAGGGTGTGGCTACACCACAGTGCTTAACTGAGCTTAAGACAAGGGAATCTGGTAGAAGGTGCAGGTCAAGCCTGATTTGGTGATGTCTTTTCAGGAGTGTTGAACCAACATCTGGCAATTGGGAATGCTGAGGTTTGCTGTACCATCTAAAATCAGTAAAGGTTATGACAACCTGAAGGCTTTTTGACGAGAAGTAAAGGATTTGGATATTCCAAGGTTATGTCTGTATTTCCTCTGGTAGTTGGAAACCTTAGCCTCTTCAAGCTTGTCAAAATTCTGCTCGAAACTTGTATAGCTTGTATTAGTAATACTGGGGACACAGCCTTTACATTGTAGAGGCTGAACCAAGCCCATGTCGATGACAGCCTCAATGTGACCAGCAGCACTGCTGTAGCCAGAAATTGTGGGACTGTCTTCGTGACTGTCATCTACTTAAATAACCTCGACCAATTTTGCAATTTTGAAAGGTAGTGACAGTCTTTTGTGGGAGGAAGGGGCAGTTGCTTAAGAAATGTTTGTTAATATGACCACACCCTTTCAAAGCTGGCATTTAGGGTTGGTCCTGCTAGGAACTTTATGTGACTATAAGGAGGTCTGCCTAAATTTAAAAGTACTGTGGCTTGCTTGAAAGATTTTGGAGTCTGAGGTCTCTTGTTGAGACAGGAGAGAGTCAGGATCATAACATGGTTCCATAACATAATCTTAATTAACTTACTAGTGCTCCCTATTGTTTAACATGGTCAGAAATGGAGCCGTTGGTTACTAACAAACTTTCACCAGCAAATGACATAATGAAATAGGTCCTCTTGATATTCATTCAGTTCTAATGTGGTATTAGCAAAAATCTAAGGTTTGGGCTCCTTGTATGGACTGAAGTCGAATTGGGTGCAAATAATATGCCAGATGTTCTGCAGCAATGTAGAATTCTTTTGAGGATGGAGTTCTGTTAAATAATGGGGCAAAAGTTAGCTATTTGTCCTAACATTTATTTAAGGTTTACACATTTCTGTTGCACAGTATGACTGTTACTGTAGAAACTGCATCACCATTGCTTACTAAATCCTGCCGGGAACTTGTAACAGATGTTTCTTCAGGTGAAGCTGTTGTTGAGGAAAGGGGTGAAGTTTGGGCTGAGTGAAAGGATATAAATTATTGCAGGTTTTGTTGCCCTGCTTCATAGGATGTTAAGGTTTCGGTTTTAATCAGTGTCTCCTATTTTGGGACAAGATTGTATGCCCTAGTTGACAGTTCAGTTGTTAGCTTGCGATAAATCTAACAAAGACAACCGACTATGGATATAGCAAATTGAACAAATACATGTTTCAACCAATGTGATCATCTTCACAGAGATCAAACTCTGACATGCTGTAATGAACCAAAGGCGAGTGTAAGAGAAACAAAAAAAACCCAAATGCCCCAGATGGGTATCGAACCCACAACAGCAGTTCATATGGCAGGAACTCTAACCACTGAGCTACTGAGGCAACGACACAATAGCTGAATGAGAACAAACCAACCCAAGACAAGCTCGGCAGTCCCAATCCCAATCCCCAGCCAAAAAGCAATCCACGTTTCCTGGAGAAATGTGAACAAGTGTTATACAGTCAAGAGTATCTGTCTCTTCTGGCCTTTGGCTTCTCTTGCTGGATGAAACCATTGACACCATGCTGTAAACAAACAAGCAGTATAAACAATAAGCAAGACTATTAAAATTTAACTCAGTACCCAAGGCCTAAACAAGAATGTAACTCAGCATGCACACATGTAGTGAACTGGCACAGACCTTGAAAGTAAACAGACAGCAGACAGTCCAAGTGTTAAGGGTTATTCCTTCCTAATATTTACAACAGCTGTCAAAGTTTGAATAGATGGAATTGTATGTATTGTTGCTTCCTAAAGGAGACAAGCCATTAGAATACTGTACTTTTATTTCTGTACAGTCTGTTTTTTTATGTATTAGATGTTGTTGTAGGCTTAAGGAAAAGATATTCTCCAAAAACCTTCATTTTTTGAAGGCTTGCCAACTAATGTTCTGCTTCTCAAACTCTTTGAACTGTAACAGGACTACCATCTGAAGGATACAGAATCACTTGCAAAAATGGTGAAGCACTCTAACGTCGTGATTAATTTGATTGGAAAAAACTTTGAGACAAGGTAAGAAGGGACAATCAGTGGTTTTGAGTTGTTTCAAAGCAAAAGAACTGTTCTTTTAATAATTTTATGAATTTTAAATAATTAGTTGCTGTAAGTTGTACTACAATACCTTTTGCTTTGTGATAAAAACTCACTTGATGTTATGTTTAATGTTCAGCTGTTTCTGTGGAAAAACTGCAGGGTGTGTGCTCATTATTACACCTGTTTTAGACTTCCATAATTGGCTACTAGTTCTTTGCTTTAAAAGTGTTCTTGCAAAAGATAATTTCAAAAATCATCACCAGTTGATCTGTTGAAACAAAATTTTAAAACAGTCATGATAATGCTTGTTTCCGCTGCCAATTAATTTTTCAGGTTATTCATTAAATAGTCAATTGGTTATACAAGCAAAGTATACAATTCCAGCCTAAACAAGATGTGCTGTACTATATATGTGGAACACTGTATGAAACAGAAGTCTGCAGTTCATCACTCATCAAAAAATGCAAAATGAAATGCTAGACACAAAAGTGAAACATGTTTGATATGATCTGTGTTGTAGAGGATTGCATATAGTTATTATAATTATTATTCTCCTTACTTTTATCCACATAATATCTGTAAAAGAGTTGAAAAAATTTTACAGTAGGAGTTTGTGGAGGTCAATTGTTTCTCTTTGAAAACACTGTTTTACAGTGTAATATTATCAGGATAATTTACAGCAGGGCTCGAACTCAGCACCCATTGTAGGTTGCAGTGCTACCAGAAGATGGACGCTGGCCACTACATTTTCAGAACTTGTAATCAGCTGGCTACTACTGACAATATTTTGTTGAGTCTTTGCAAATGGTTAACTAAAAGTTGTTTCTAATGTAATGATGAGCGTGAGTGAATGAAGCTTATCTGCTTTCTAGGGCAAACAAATCTGGAAACAAATGCCTTTGGTCTTAATAACTAAGCTACAGGCATAAGCGTAGTGCGGATTATTTAATAGGTTAGCTACAGGTATAAGTATAGTGTGGATTACTTAATAGTTCGCTTCTCGGTTCCTGAAAAGTAACCAAGCTTCTTTATGAAATCAAGGTGAAGGTTTTCCTGGCACCAACTGGTTTTCCATTGCTCCAACTATTCCTGGAAAACCCTCACCTTGGTTTCGTGCAGAAGCTTGGTTATCTTTCAGGAACCGTGATAAGGACAAAAGAAAACATTAGGCTATTAAAACTTATGCTCGAGTTCCAAACGTCTGCCTCTGGTAGCCAAATGGCTACTTGAAAGTTAGTTTCGAGCCCTGCTTTGATAAACTGCAGGAGTGAAAAGATTAAGTGATAAGCATTTTTCTTGAAGGAATTTTTCTTTTGATGAATGTCATGTGGATGGGTCAAGAGCAATAGCAAAGGCTGCACAGGAAGCTGGAGTTGAGCGGCTGATTCATGTGTCTTCCTTGAATGCCAGTCCAGAGAGTCCCTCGAAGTTTCTTCAGTCAAAGGTAATAAAAGTTTGTCAATTCAAGGTTCTTGAAAACCCTTGAATAGGTCAAAACTTTCCAACTTCTAGTAGTTATACTTTGATAAACTGTTTCCCAAAAATCTTCATGTCTTTAGGATATCTTTTATAATTGCCACTCTGGATTTAGGAACGGGTTTGCTTTGAAATTAGCTGGAAAAGTAATCTAACCCCCTCAAACTGCATACAAGATGCAAGTGGACTTGGTTGGTTTTATCTTTTGTAATGTGATTTTTTCAAAGTGTATTTTCTGTTGCTTTTTCTTGCACAAGCAAAAACATCCATGTATCTGGATTTAGGCTGAAACAAGTTTTTAAAAACAGAAGAGAATCCAAGTAGAATCAAAGCTTCATGTTCTTTATATGGGCTTACCCACCCTTAAAATCTCTCTAACAGTTTGCCTGTATTCCATATACTATCTCCAAACCACTCAATATTATAATTCAGCACTTTCTCTGGCGAAAATACAAACAGCCTACTAACGAACAAATCAACGTAGTTTACAGATTTCCCTGCAAAGACGTCACTGACGTCATCGATGAAACCGGCTGCTTGTTTCTCACCAGAAAAAAAAGAACATACGAGAAGTGTCAAACTATTTTTCAAAGGCTCCGATGTCGCTAACCATGCTTGGACAAACAACCGTAATATTGATTTAGAAGATGCATCTATTGTGGATCTTTGCCACATCAGTACACTATATTTTCGAATAATTGAATATTGTAACCGTTTTTGTCTTACTACCTTTTTTCATTTTAACCCCTTGTGGCTTAATTAACTTCCTTTCAGTAAATGTTTTCGTTTACCATAGTTTTACTCAGTTATAAAGGCTGTTATATTATTATTATATCCATTTTTATATATTTATAACAAATATTATAAAGAACAAATTTGCTCTGCCACCAGTCAAGTATCATCCAACAAGTTGCCAACAGTTTACCGGTAGTCGGCTTGGGAAAATAAAAAACAAACAAGGAAAATAGAGGCATTAATTAGTCTTTATAATAACTGTTACGTTGATAGTTTTAATCGTCACAGCTGCTTACTTAGGCCCTTAGCTTCTCCTGGAGCATAGGCCTTTAACGATTTCTTTCCTCCAACTTGCCCTGTCTTGGGTGAGTCTCTTTAAGGTGTTCCATGTGTGGCCCCAGTCCTTCATTTCTGCCTCAATATCACGCCTCCAGGTGTTCCTGGGCCATGGGCATTCTTTTTTGCTTATTTTTGGGGGATGTCATTTCAGAGCTTGTCTTGTAACACTGTCAGGATGTTTTCTTTACGTGTGACCAATCCATATCCACTTTCTTCTCCAGATTTGTACTTGAATGGCCTCTTGACTTTTTTGCTTCCAGATATCTTCGTTTGTTATTTTGCCTTTCCAAGGGTTTCAGGATTTTTTTGTTGGATGATTTATCCATGAATCTGAACCATACAACAAGGCACTTTGTGTATTGGAATTAAAGATTCAGAGCTTTGTTTTGCTGCATTTGCATTTTCGATTAGGAATTTAAGTGATACTTTTTGAGATTGTCAATGGCATTTTACATTAACGGGATTTTCAAATTATTGACTTTTGTGATTTTAATCATGGGCCACAAGTTAATTAGTGTGCACACTATTTAGTGTAACCCAAAAAAGTCGACTTACTTAGATGACAAGCAAATTCCATATTTTCTGCAGCAAGCTTAAAGCCCCCCTTTGTTGATTCTGACCCTGATGCTTTTCTCAGTTCTTCCATTCCTTTCTGGAGTCTGGTTCGGCTCCTGTTACATTTCTCCTTGAACATTTTACTGTTCTTGATGAAATCCACTCTTTGTGCTCTGGTTTTCTTCTACCAAGGACCTCTTCACATGTGTTGTTCAATGCCTCCCTTATCTCTCTCCACTCGTCTTCTCTGTCCAGATGCTAAAATTGGAAGTTATCTGTTTGATAGCGTGATCTTGAAGGTTTCCGATATTTCCTACACCTTAAAGGGAACCTGCACTCCAAAATTATTTTTCGATGTGTTTAAAAACATCAATTGGGGCTTTTAGAAATATACTTTCTTTACTTATTCTTTTGATTAATATTTTGCAAGGATGAGTAAAGAAAGCACGAGTCAATCCCATGTTGGCCGCCATGTTGCGTCACAACGTCAAACTGTCAAAAAAAAAATCATCAATAAAAAATACCCAATAGAATAACTTTTTCCCTTTCAAGCAATTTAACTAAAAGCTTACATTTCTTCGATAACAAACTGCAATTTTATGTTGCGATGTCACAGATTTAATTGCAAGTGAAAAGATGGCGGTGCCCATAGTGCTCACTTTGCACGCTTTGTAATCTATCTTTAACGATACGGCGATGAGACGCACTAAGATTACCTTTTCTTGAATTTTAAGCAGGTAGTCTTAACATATCAGAAAATAATGTTGGAGTTCGAGTCCCTTTAAGGAATCTGACGTTTGCTTCACCCTAGGGTTTGATGGTGTATATTGGCTTACCTAAACTTTATCCTAACTGTAGATGGTAGTCTGATCCTGTAACTGCACCTCATCTAACTCTCATGTCTAGTGATTGCCTGAATTTTTTGAAACACAGATGTGATGTGATGTTGTTTGGAGAAACCTATGTTGTCTTATGTGTTTCTTTGTGTTGGAACACGGGAGTCCCAAATAAAAGTCAGCAAACATTTTTCCGTTTTCGGATGAGAAAACAGGTTTAGCATCATCTCTGACCACGATCATGAGAGTTGTGTTTAGCATCACCTTTGACTAAAATGATGAAAACTGTTTTGAATTGTCTTTGACAACAATTACGGAAAAATCGGCTTAGCTTTATCTTTGATAACAAGCATGATTTGGATAATCATCTTTTACGAATTTATTCAAGGCTTACGGTGAAGTTGTTGTGAGGGAGGAATTTCCAAATGCTACAATTTTACGCCCAGGCACTTTGTTTGGACATGAGGATAATTTCTTAAACTACTATGCTTGTAAGTAGTCCATCAAAGTACTGTTAGTGCTGTTTTTTTTTGGAAAACTAAACTTAGTTGCACATGACAGATAAACAAATTGGCTTTAAAAACTATTTTTCCACCACCATCAATCTTGGAAAAGAGTTACGTTTGTAAATTTTCTAGAGTGAAATCAATGACCAATGTGTTTGAGCTTCTTGCTTCCCCGTTCTAGTTTTTATACCTCATCAGTGTTTTGATCTTCATAAAATGTTTTTACAAGTTAACAGCAATTTATTTTAATTCATGCATGTTAGTGTGCTCATATAGACAATTCGCTTAAAGCACAGTATTACCGGGTGTTTGTGCTAGTTTTATACAAAAATATTTGATAGTAACATCAAATGATTAATCAATTTAGCATATATTCAGAATGATCTCAGTACTGTGACTGCCTAATTAATGACGTGCTACTTTAGAAGTACCTGTGTTCGGAGATTTTCTTTGGAGCAAAATGATAAGAACTTGATAGTTTATCATTTCAGTGTTGTACTCTATGTGTTAATGGAACCCTTTATACACTAGGACAATATTTATTACTTTGTTTTAACTATTTTCTCTTCAGATCTTCGAAAGCTTCCATTGGGCATTCCGTTACTTGATGGTGCAATGAAAACTACAAAACAACCAGTATACGTATGTGGGTCTTAATGCAAACACTACCAGCGTTAATTTGATATTGATGTTAATCTGGGACTGACCATGTGTTGATTTAGAGCAGAATACTGCCTGTGTGGGCTTTTTAGGTTGTTTATATAACGACCTTGAACTGAAAACATTGGATCAGAGTGTTGAACTGGATGCTACTGGGTCGATCAGGTTGTTGGGACAGTAGGGCAATTTAGAAGTTGGTTTTTGCTTAACATTTGCACATTTATTTATTTATTTATTTTTGTTAGGTTTTATGTTATTTCAGTTAATTTTGGAATTTGAACAAAATCACTGATTGCATATCCCCAACTGAGCTTAACATAACATGAAGGCTGGCAAGAAAAAGTAATAGTTTTTGGGTTCTTTTGTCTTAATTCACTTCTACTGAGTCTGACAACCTCTTCTGTTGGTTTTTACAAAACCCGTGCTTACATATCACCAGAACTTGTCTTTCCATCTTTTTTCAACAAATATGCTTCTTGACAAGACAGTTTGCAAAGCAAATTTCTTAGTAGTTCAAGTTTTTAATAATAAGGTTTAAGGAGTTCTTTTTTTAAACTTTATTGTTAATTTATTTTATTTTTGCACATTTTATTGAAGGTGGTTGATGTCGCCAAGGCAATAGTAAACTCGATTCTTGAAGAATCGAGTGTTGGTCAAACTTACGAACTCGTTGGGTGGGTAGTTACATACCTTCGTATAGACTTTGTCATTATACTGATACCCTTGCTTACACCAAGGACCTTCCCAATTTGGAAGTAATAAAGTATTATAAGTAATTTAAAAATTTGTATATTTTTTGCGTCCTTCTGCAAAACATCTATCTTCCCCGTAATAACTCTAATGTTGTTTGTAGACCGGAAGAATATTTCTTGCTGGATATCATTGACTACATCTACCGGGTCATCAGACACAATTTCAAGCATTACAGCTGCCCGAAGCCCATTTACAAGTAGGTGGCTCATAACACTCTTTACTGTTACATTTTAATCTTAAGTTTTTGTTCTTAATTGCTTTAAAGTTTACACGTTGATCGTCATAAAAGTATGATACCAATATAATCTGAACTGTTTACAAAAAGGTTTTAAAAACTTTTCCTTATTTTTTTTAAAAAGTTTTCTTAAATTTTCGGCAGCGCACACTTGAGAAAGGCAGCAGTACGCGCTGCCGAAAGTTTGTTCTAAGAAATCTTAAAACCTTTTTAAAACCGGATCACATTATTTTAATCTAACTTTTTAAAATCTGTTACACTTATCGCCAGAGTTGTATACTTTGTTGTAAAAGCTAACAAGGTGAATCAAGACGTGTAACTAACTGCAAACGCTTACTGTTTTTGTCGCGTTTATTTTTAATGCACATGTAGCATGGTTGCTTGGGGCATGGAAAAAAGCATTTTCGACCCTCGTCTAACAAGGGACATGTTGTTTAGGGTAAGTATACTAATTTACATATTCCCCTCCTGCAAAGGCGACAGATACTCAAGTACACCCATTACCTGGGCTACCTGGGACAGTCAAAGACATATGACCACTCAGGCACACCCATCTGTGGTGGTATGATAAAACAAAACTCACACTTTAACCTTAACCTAACATGAGATTTCTGTGGCAGTTACGACAAGACGATCCACGAGAGATATCAGTGAAATTCATGGCATATGACGAACCATTGGTACTGTTATGACATAAACCCACAAAATTCATGAAATACATCGATCCAGACATACCCTCTTCTGACAGATAACTATGAAACGCATGACATACGGTGTTCTACGTACGCTCAACTTTTTTTTACGAGGGATAGCCATGAAGTTCATGACATATGACAACCACACATACCCTCTTATGAGGGATACTTGTGAAATTAATGAAATGAGAGTAGCTGTAAAATTGATGACATTCAACGACCCTCGTATACTTTGGGAACAGTCGTGACCATTGTTGCATAGGACTAGCAATGCACAGCCTCTTAGGTGCCATGCCCTCTCTGATATTTTCGCCGAGTTAAACTCCTGGTGGGTAAATACAAAGTGGAGGTTAAAAGTATGGAAAACAAATGATGTTGTACAGTTCTCTTATGGGTATCATTCACTCCCCTCCGAATGGCAGAACAACAATACTGTGCAAGGTATATCGATCTTTTTTGCTGTAGCAAATAAAACTTGCTTCGTGTAAACAAACTATAATTTCAAAGACGACTTGTTTTTGCACTGTAAACAACGTAAATGCAAATTTTTATGTCTTCACAGCAATTCCTATCAGACCAAACAACGCCCGGTGTTCCAGGACTTGAAGATCTTGGTGTGTTACCTACTAAGCTGGAAACAGAAACAACCTCCATTTTAAGGCGTCATCGCGATCATTACTTCTACGAGGAGGCAGTCGATGAAGATGAAATCTGTAGACCAACCAGATCGTACTAAAGATCTACTGACCCAATTTCTGACCTTCTGTAGCTATTCCGCTTTTCACAGCCTGAAACGTTCTTTGCTTGGCCTGCCTATATGAGTCAGAGTGTGAAAATTGCAGTTACACCGTACAAGTGTTTGAATTTTTCGGAAAAGATGTATGAACGATGTTGCGAAAAAAAGCGAGCTGAGACCATATTTCAGTTTGTCGTTATTTGGCACAAAAACTATAATGAAACCCACATGCAATCCTCTTGTTTCTCAAATGAAAGTGAAAATTGAGGCAAGGTTGATTAAAATGTGTCCATTCAATCATGTGTATAATGCTAATATGCCGACATCTCAAGGTTTTCATTCCATAAAAAGAGATAACGATTTGACTACCTTTCCCTCCCCTCTCTTCGAATTCGTCATGGATCGTGCAACCCTTGCTCCTTCATCCTTTTAGGATTTCCCAAAGTCGCGAGTTGGGCCTCCATCCCGAGTGAAATAAGCGTCAAGAATTCTAGAAGCCCCGCTAATGTTTTTAAAATTCGGCTAAATCGTAGAACATCGACAGGGTTCCAAGATTTCACAGTCGCATAAAGCTCGTCGTCGGTGGTTCATATTGTTTTCAATTCAAAGTTCTTAAGCAAAGTTATGTTTCCGTTTTTACAGCATCAGGCCTGAGGAACTCAGGGAAAAAGAAGGGACTTAAATTTTAGGGTTAAAATGGCTGGAAAGTAGACAATTTTGGGATAAAATGACAAGGATATATTTTGTCGTTGATTTGCTTTTTATCTCCTTTTTTTCAAACTCGGTATCATACATTATCATGCCCAAAAACAGAAAAATTAAGCAAGACAAAATGGAACATCATAAACATATACTCGAGATGTTGGATGTATACTGAGTGGTCTTTAAAAAGCGAAAACTGGTGAAACCTATAAGTTACCTTCAGATGCATTGCATGCGAATGCCATGCACCTTACCGGGCCACCGTCAATGGATACGGAAAGACTAAACTTGGTGGTTTTTAGGAAAAAATATCTCCTATTGGATGGTAAATTAGGGATTTGATGGAGGTAAAAAATTGGAATCCTAGGCAATTTAGGGCCCTAAGAACGTTTGTATTGTTGACAAACTGCCCTGTGCTTAGCTACAATTTAACTCGACAATACTTTACTCATTCTCGTCCCAAGAGCCCATCGCTTCTCTTAGCCGGCGGAGCCTTTACATACCGCCATGCTAGTCACGAACAAACTCTATACGTAACATCAACTTAAGTTACGACATTTTGAACAAGAACCGCGCTATAAAAGGGCGGCCTGTGCGAGGCGATCGTCACCTTCATTCAGTTGTCATTCAACCTCCGAAAAGACAACACATAATTCATGTGTAAAATTGTTTCTTGTAACATACAAACAGAACTAATTACTTCAAAGTTAAAGATTTTTGATGATTTTTGTTTCAAACAGAAGGAAGTTACAACTAGAAAAGAAACACAAGCAAACTGCGAAATACGCAAAGTTTCGAAGAGATACGCGTTTATTTAACGAACGAAAACTTATTAGTATGAAAACTTTGCCAGAAAGGTAAATATTCAACCAAATTCTTACAGAAACAAAGAACGCAAAGGAACGAACTTTGCGTTTCTTTTTACCTCTGTTGTATAAAAGAAATTGATATGTTTAGCTTTTAGCGGTTGTTAATTTCTTTAATTTTTATCAGTCGGACAGAAGTTAAACCGCCACTTGGCTCAAGATTTGAATTTGAAGGGTGTGAGATGTGGGAGGATCTAACGCTTTTATAGCGCGGTTTCTTGTTTTTGAAAATTGACTTTTTGTTTTCGAACAAAATCAAATGGCTCTCTTGTCTCGATAAATAAGTGACTGAAGTATTCTTCGGTTCTTGACTATTCAGGTAACCGCATGTGTAGACCTTGTGTACCTCGGTAGCGACAAGATGAGATGCTACCCCGGCTAGAAGTCGTGTAGCTATACTATTCACAACAACACTTGCAATTAGTGATAAACATGGTTTATTTCTATTCATTGCAACTCAATCCGAAAAGGTATTTTTTTAAAAGAGATAAAGTATGAAGAGCTACTCTTATTTACATTGTTTACAAGTCAAATTGACAGACTTCAGCACAACTCGCAATGAACACAAACTATGAAAATAATGAGGTAGGTTACACGGAATAAGAAAAAGCGACCAAACGACTTCTTTGAAAGCTAATTCTCTACAATAAATACTGACTTGTAACAGGAGTAGGTACGTAGACCTGTACTAAGTGCGTTAGTTTGAAACATCGATCATCGGCGTACTCGAACATCTTACTGTTTCCTTGCTTATATCACGTGATAGCCCCAGTATGAAACAACTTATTTCTTTTCGGATGGTTCCCTGACAAGACTTAGTAGCTTGTCCATTTTGGCAACTTCATTTTCTGGTCCCTTGGCTTTTTCCTGCAAGAAAACCCAAACAAACAAGCGAAATGAATTGAAGGGTCTTCCAACTACAAAGTTTCGTTCTGCGGCAACAGACAGTTATTGAAAGCAATTAGTAAACGGATGAGCGAGAACCCTTAATATTATTCTGAACTTTCTAATCGCAGTTGATTTAGTAACTTTATTTTATCTAAAACATGTAATCAAGAAAATAAGCTATTTAAGGAACTAGACTTCTCAACGACCATTTGTTGCAATGATCAACAGGCCCAAGTATGGTAACCGTTTGATACAGGCGGTCCTAACTTTGATGGTCGCCTGTGCGGTGCAGGCAGTGTTGGCTCTGTATCAAAGGACTGATCAAGCATTGGAAGACACAAATGGTCATGATACGGGCACACAAGAATTCGCAAAAAAATTTAAGATCTCAGGAGCCTCTGAAAAAAAAAAGGATCGACGGACAGTTTGCAAAACTATAAATCTTTGGTAATTTAGTTGATTGACAAGTCTGAGGAACTGTATCGAAAATACGACTAAGCTTTCCGAAAATATTGTATGAAAGTATTGTTGTAGATATTAATGAAATTAAAAGTTCCAACATCATAAGTTGAATGTTTTTCCCTTAGTGAATTTATCGGGTTGCTGATTAATAAATTAGTCTCAACCGATCAACTTTATACTTCATGGACGACGTCAGTCATCGATGAGTTTAGGAGTGAGGTGGGTTTGCTCACTTTGCTATAAACTTTTAATTGAGGAATTAATGTATGCATTTAATCATGTACACAGAGAAAAGAACTTTTCTTTCGCAAGCCGGGCTCGAACTCTCGACCTTTCCAGCCGTTCGATTCTAAACACGAACACTTTTGTTGTCATAGTGATTTTGAAATACCACTCGTAAGCGCTTGAAATACCACTATTAACGACAAAAGCTACCCCTCTAAAGCTATCAAATTGCAATATTTTATGGAACTACTTTATAAAGTACACAGTATAGATACTTTGGGTCAAAATTCTTATGGTTGCTACTTTGGGTCAAAATTCTTATGGTTGCTACTTGGGGTAAAAGGCTCATTCTTATGGTTGCTACTTTGGGTCAAAATTCTTATGGTTGCTACTTGGGGTCAAAGGCTCATTCTTATGGTTGCTACTTTGGGTCAAAATTCTTATGGTTGCTACTTGGGGTCAAAGGCTCATTCTTATGGTTGCTACTTTGGGTCAAA
>JAOBAT010073757.1:0-25626 GCA_026413305.1 Hydrozoanthus tunicans | reverse complement strand
ATTCTTATGGTTGCTACTTTGGGTCAAAATTCTTATGGTTGCTACTTGGGGTCAAAATTCTTATGGTTGCTACTTTAGGTCAAAGGCTCGTTCTTATGGTTGCTACTTTGGGTCAAAATTCTTATGGTTGCTACTTTGGGTCAAAATTCTTATGGTTGCTACTTGGAGTCAAAATTCTTATGGTTGCTACTTAGGGGTAAAAATTCTTATGGTTGCTACTTGGGGTCAAAATTCTTATGGTTGCTACTTGGGGTCAAAGGCTCATTCTTATGGTTGCAACTTTGGGTCAAAATTCTTATGGTTGCTACTTTGGGTCAAAATTCTTATGGTTGCTACTTGGGGTCAAAATTCTTATGGTTGCTACTTTAGGTCAAAGGCTCGTTCTTATGGTTGCTACTTTGGGTCAAAATTCTTATGGTTGCTACTTTGGGTCAAAATTCTTATGGTTGCTACTTTGGGTCAAAAATCTTATGGTTGTTTGTGTTGTTTGGCAAATTCTCACTTAGAAACCTGGTAAGCTGTAGAGAACTTAAAAATAGTTTAAAAGGAAGTTGTTAAACATCTTTGCACGTCACACATTTCGGAAGGTCAATTGTTAGCAATAGTCGCGCGAGTGAAGGTTGATTAATATTAATTGTTTGCAATAAATGCCCGAGTGCAGGTTGATGAATGTTAAATGTTTGCAGTAACTGGCGAGTGAAAAAAATAAAGCGGTTAGAAAATAGATGGCTGATTTTTTTTTAATTAGAGAAAAAATATTCAGGAACAAGAGAGTCAAGAGTATACAAAAAAACATAAACAACAAGAACACAAAATAAAGAATGAGAAAGAAATATAGAGTTACCATTTCGTGATCAGCCGTAAAAGAAGAATTGATTAAGCCATCCTTTATCGAGAAAGAAGTGCGTTAAAGGAAAGAATGTATTAAGTAAACAGTTAGTTATACTTAGGATAGTAGTTACAGAAAGAAACTCAAGTTACAAGTATATGAAGAACATTTCACGTCGAGTTACATGCAAATTATTTTTTGGCACGTAACTGTTCGGATCATGGACTTCTAATCCAGAAGGGAATATTTCGTTTCACAAAACTTAAAACAAAATGCAAACTATGTTTGATGGTCTTTTTAATAGTTTCTTTAACATTTTATTTAACAAATTATAATTATCAGTTAGAAAATTAAAAACTAAAACTGGATAAAAAAAGGAACAAAATATAAAACGTAACAACTTAAATTCATCAGGTGTACACAAAATAATTTCGATTGACTTTCTTTTGTGAATAGATAAGAAATCATTTTGCACCAAATTAAATAATCCTTTTCTTTCTCTTGTGAACAACAATATACCTAAAAAAATGAATTTGATCTTAGAACAAATTTAAGATGACAGCATGCTAATGAATACCTTTGGATGAGTTGCCTTCCTCAAATTTGGCGAGAGCTTCAGTGATGTTCCGTAACCCCTGTAAAATAGTATGTAATCACTATATATAGTTTAAACCACCTGTAACATGGGATTTGCCTGCCAAAAACTATACTCGTTTTAATTCCTATGCATTGGTTACCAGAAGTCACTCGCTCGCTTTGAACTTTTCACACGGAGAAGCACGAGAACCGAAAAGACAAGAAACGAGTCTTTCTTTGATGTCAAGCTGAAACTAAGCATAGATCTACAAAACGAATGGCAAACAAATCAGGGGTAGTTCGGGGGTTTACCGTAACAAATTTAAAATCTCTTTGGCGCGGTATGATGAAAAGCTTCAAATTCCGAGTCAAGTAGCGTAGCAAATAGTCTGTGCTTGACGTTAAAACGTAGAATTTTGCTAACAGTCGAATTCCTGTTTGAAAGCACACATGAACAATTTAAAAAGGCTTCCTTGTTTTCTTTTGGCGCATACTCCGGGTTTAAAAGCCCATGCTGTGCAAAGCGATGTTAGCCTGCTCTCTTTTTGCCACCGATGGTTTCCAATGCATGTGAGTCTGCATATGTCTGTTGTATCATGTAATGTATGTACTACCCTATTATGTTGCTTTGTACATGCTTGGCTCCCCTAATTGCTTCCCTCTTTTTTCAAATCCCTTTCTCGTTTTTTTTACCTTCCTTTTTCTAAAATAGAACAAAGAGTACAAAGTCACCTGTCATCTCCAACGATGAGTATAGGGTGGACAGGGTTGAACGCAAGGTGGGTAAGTCTGGTCTTTTTCTTTGCCACGACTGCAATAATGACAAAAGCAACTGTTTTTACCAAAATTGTTATTTCGGTCATTATTGTGTGTTCATAAGATTTAATGGAACATTCTAAAAACTAGAAAGGCCAAATATGAGTTAAGTAAATCTACCGAAATGTAAGTACCAACTGTAAATAAAAAAAAAACAATATTAAAAACAATTTAAATGATAATGATAACAATAATAATAATAACAACAACAATGTTAGTAATCACAATAATCTAAACAAAATTGAATGGTCGCGATCGAGCTTTCAAAAACTAAACAAAACACAACTCAATATCAAAAAACAGATAACTGACCTGATTCAATCGAGTTCATATCAAGCATGTGACAGATTTTTTTGCCACAAGTGATTAAATATTGACTTGCTGGGAATTATTAACTGTCTATAAACTTCAAAGCATAAACCCAAATCTCCACAAGCAACATTTGAATGTGACCACACACCCATTGTCAACTAAATGACAAAACTGCCCGCTTATTTTTAAAGGTGTCCCAATTACTACGCAGTATAAACTATGCAGCGACATAAATAAGGTTTTACCCGACTGTTCGCACAATGGCTCGTACTTGTTCACACTCAGGTCGTAGACATGCACCTGTGAAGAGAGTACACAATAATAGTTAAGCTTCAATAGTGTTCAGAATCAACGACAGTCCATTCTCTAAAGTTTGTTCCAAACATTATACATGCTTGTTGCCCAAATAACTTGCACAAACTTCTAGCTCGCTTTATCACTTATTTCTTTTCCTGCCCTGATAAACCTGAAACCAGAACTAAGCCAAAAGTGACAATGCCTTTAACCTGTTTCATTTAGAACATTTGAAATCCTCAAACTAACGAATAACTTGGGTGGGGCATTTTCAACCAACCTTGTACATCAACAATGTATTTGGTCCCTTAACAGCACTGAAAACCCAAATCTTACCTTTCCGTCTGATGTACAAGCAGCAAATACCGTTGAGGCGTAAGGCGCCCAAACCACATCTCCGACTGAATTGTTCAGATCGAACGTAAAGATTGGTTCTCTAAGATATTGGGAAAAAAACAAATTCTGTTTAACTAGATCCGTGTATTTAAGTACCTGTTTAGGCCTAGAGATGATAACGAATCTAATAGAGCAACTGCTTAAGGTTTCTAATACTCTCGTGACAGAACAACACAAACTTTTCGATGGTTTCTAAAAAACACTTGGACGAAAGTTAATAGAGTTGGGCTTAATTCTAATCCGTGGAAGAGCTTCGAAAACTATCACTTATTTTAGCTTTCTTTACCTGACTAGCTAGTTTACACGAACTGAATTATGTTAGTGTGAGTTTATCTTGAACTTTAAAAAAAGGTGTATCTTCAGGTGCAATACTTGAGAAAACTTGAGGTTGTCGAAACTGGAAATTTGATTAGTTTTTCATTCGACTCGTTACTGCAGTTATCGAGGCACGAAAAAAGGCTGAAAGTTTTCTGAGTATTTCAATATGCACCACGGCCTTATCTCAAACAGGGACAAGAAGAAGCAAGAGTTTACTTACGGGAATGTGTGATCCCATATCTTAACAGTCCAGTCTGCACCACAGGATATAAACATCTTTGGGTGAAAATGATTCCACTTCACGGAATAAACAGCCATATGATGTGCCTAAATATATCAAAAACAGCATCATACCTTAAATAAATTTACTTCATAGTAGGAACGACAGAACCAAATTGAACCAAATTTATACTACTCACGTCGAAAGTGTCCAAAAACTGGCTGGAATACGTTTTGGAACACTTGTGAATCTTTCCTTCCTCAGTGCCTAGAGGAACAAGAAAATAAATATGATACTGTAGCATATACACAAACGATTATACGCTGTCAAAGGTTGAAGAGAACAAGCGAATCAGTTTGAAATGAAACAATCATTGTTTCTTAATTACAAGGTTTTATTCATTTTTTCATATTTTTTCACGTAGTCACCATTCTTTTGACTTTGACGAAAGAAAGCGAATACATACATGTACCAGTTCAAAGTCAACACCGTTTTTTCTACCGTAAGTATACATGTTTAATCCTGGTTTTCTTCGGGCAACCTGTGCGCCGCAAGCGCAGAATTTTATAGCTCAAACCAAGTCAGTGCACTTTCTTCAATGAATAAGAAATTGAAAAACATAAATGCCCCAGAAATATACGTTGTTTGCCAGCCAGGAGGTTCGCATTGAGAAAAACTGTGCCACAGACGTCTTTCGTACAAAGAACATACCGCTTTTTCATTATGATTCGATAAATTTTGAAACAGCTGTTTCGGATGCTAGTATAACATATAGTTAATACATCGACATCTCACAGCACTTGTAATAAACTCATTACAAGAGCAAACAAAAAAATTTTAATACTGTTCGAGCGAACAACCAAAATAGTTTTGCCTTGAGTTTGAGTCAGGTATCTTGAAAGGTGTTTGATATCGTCAAAACATTTCGTTAAAGTAAAACACTCGAAAACAGCTTTTGACATTGATTTTCGGGATTTTTTTAAACGAAACCAAGTTTTGAACCTTCTTTAAAAATTTGGAAAAAATTTTGCTTTTTTACGCAAATGCAAACTATGATTGTGCTACTTGACTGAGACCCCTCGTGGCAACAAACTGAATGACGTCAAATAAACGGCACACAAAGCTACAAAAAGAATACAGAACACCTGCTGCAAGTGAAAGGCAAGCAACGACTTACCGACTAAGAAGAGGTAGTCGATTGATTTATGAAAGTCGAACGCAGTCCCACAACCTGACAAAAAAAGAAGTTAGTTTGTAGAAGATCTTACCAGCTAAGACCTCAAGCACATAAACTCTGGGCCCCAAGTGATATACAGTTCAACACCCGTAGGACGGAAACCCCAAATAGGACGGACACCGAATCTTGGTCCTTCGGTTTTCTCATGCAATCAGTTTATGTGTCTTAAGTCTCTTTAAGACAGCCACCTCTCGAATACGGACAGTTAAGGCAAGTCGTCAGTGAAGCTCTGTCTTAGAGAGGTTTGACTGCGGCGATCTAGAATGAGGTAGTGTCCTGGAATTAAATTTCTTTTCTATAAGAGTCTTAAAAGTCTGTGCCTGATGGTGCATTTAATGCTGGGGTGTGTTTATGAACATTATTACTATTGCTGCTAAACTTTCTAAGACGGACACCTTCAGTACTGGCCTTAACTGTCCGTCTTAGAGAGGTGTCCGTCTTATAGACACTTAAAATACATTGAGTGACTGCATGAGAAAACGGCAGGGACCAACTTTGGTGTTCGTTTTATAGAGATGTCCATCTTGTCTTGGTGTCCGTCTTGATGGGTTCGACTGTACTGCATGTGTAGTAGTTCTACATACTGCAGCCGCTACGTTTTCTTCGACTTCTTCTACTTACACAGCTTCTACTATCGCTACTGTAGCTGTTATGGCCTTTGTTAGCTCTGCTATTGTTACTACTGCTGAACAGAGTAATGCCTTGTAATCCCGTAAAGAAAAACAAATTAGGTATCACGAGTGAGTTCGTTTGCGATCATATTATGGCATACAGAAAACATGAGATAACAAACATTGGTATCACAACTTACCCAAACTCGGATCATTGTTTCCTTCAGCTTTACCACTGTTCAGTTTTAAGGTAATGATATCCGTGTAGTGCATTTCACTCTGTAAATGAAAATGAAACAAATGTTACCTTCGGCTTTTAAAAGTGGTGCGAATTACAACACGAGGGTATCGATTGTGAGTAGTACAACTTTAAAAGTTTGAATGGGTAGAAAAAAGAAGTAATGGAAAAGCAGAAAACTGCTTTAAGGGTTAGTTGAGCGAATCATACGTTAAATAAAAAGTCGTGTTATGCATAATTGCAGAGAAAAAAACATACCTTTACAATGACCCATTGCACGATCCTACCGTCTGACGAAACCGAGAAAAAATTCAAATTGTTATCAATATCGTCTTTTTGCCACTTGACCTGTAAAATAACAAAGAAACATATTGTTTATCGATCTATCCAGCTTGCACTGGGGATATTTCGAAGTAAAACGAGGCAATCTCGTAACTGGCAATCTAAAACTATGTAGATAGTTTTGGAAGAAAACAAGTTGAATACTTGCTTCTGATTTGGAATCTCAGCTTACCTGCCACACCGGGTCAGTGTGCTTTCCTGATCTGGCTGTTGCCTTGTACATTGGTTTAGCGCTCTTGTCGATCACACTGAACACAGCAACGCTTCCTGGAAACAGAAAAAAGCGCTTGCAGTTTTGATACGAAGCACCGCAATAAGCGATCCTGACCCAGGGACTAGTCACCTTATAGGGCCATAAGTTCCCTCTTAGTATCCTTGAAATTTTATCTGGTATTCGAGTCGAGTTAGACGTGCATTTTAATACCAGCTACTGATGGGGGCTTAATTGCTAAAAACTAGTGTTTATTTCAATCCAGCTTCCCTGTGAGAATCAAATCTCTTCTGTTGAGGTAAATGGAAAGCAGCTGCTCAATGAGTCATTAGTCGCCAAAGAACACATATATATCTTATTAGTAAAATCATACTAGTGGTCTATCATTAATGCTGCATTCTGATTGGCTACGCTACTCATTGGCTACTAGTGATAGCCTACGAGTAGCGATTGCGCGTGATCATATTTGTCGTAAACATTAAAAAATTAATTTTTTACTTCTGATTTTTGACCAATTAGTATGATTTTTCTAAAACAATTATCCCTCTCGCCCTCATGGGCTCCCTCATGGGCTTCTAGCCCATTCGGGCTCGAGGGATAATTGTTAAATAACCGAGTCACGGTATGTCTGGGAAAATATTTGCCCTCTGTATCTAAAAAAGACTTCAGAAAAATATTTTTCAAGACAGACCGACGTTATGAAGATATTCATTATGTGGTTTCAGTTTTAGATCAGTAAATGAGAACAAACGACTATCTCTGCTAGCTCGAAATGGTGAAAAATTAGTCTAATAATTCGGCAAACCAGCTGTCACAATTTGGTTATTGGCCCTAGAATTTGGACTTGCCATGTAATAAATCGCATTTAACAATCAGAGCTCAACACTTAACAGAAATGCATTTTTGAAAACACGTGAAGCAGAAGACTAAGCCCTAAGCCGCTTCTTAAAGTGTAAATAAAAAGTTAAGAATTGTCAGTTCGTACCATTATAAAATCCTACAGCTACAAGATGGGGGTGTTCTGGATGGACATCGAGGCACATGACACCGCTATCGGTTTGAAATATAAACCTGTAGAGAAAAACAGTGCAAAGTGGTAAACACGCAACTCTTAGCTGCGACTCTTTGAGTAGTACCTTTGCTTCACTAGGGTAATCCTATCAATAGAAGTAGAAGACCTATATAATGCAAAATTCTACAAATAAAGCGTTAAATATGTTGAAATATATTTACAAAATTAGCAAAGATACACTAATAACACAAAGAATTGGGTGAATAATAATATTGTTCCAGTTTATAAAAATGAGTAGTGAGTTTTCAACAAGGTAAGTGAAGATACTAAATAATAAGACTGATGGCAATGTACTCTCTCTTTTTCTTTTTCTTTCACAAGGTAATAAACTCTATTTGGTGCCTCAATAGTGAAATGTTTGTTTTATCATCTTTTGCAAAGCTCAAAGCCTGGATGCAAGCAATAGAATTTGCACACACGCTCATTGAAATTCAGATTTGTGTCATAAACCATATTTGCCGTGCTGCACACTCGTTACATAACTATTTCCGAGAAGCAATTTTAGCTCATGATTGGCTGCAAATCTCTGGTGAAATCCAAAAGAATAGCTCAGTTTTGATTTGATAGGTACCGAGTCTGTTTTTTTCTCATAGACTGGCAAGTTAGCAGATTAGTAGGTCAGTCATTTCTATGCGAAATAGCTCTACCCAGAAGGTGGAGGTCCAAAAATGCCCAATCGGAAAGCTATGAAAGACGACTTTGAAACGTTTGCTTGCATCCTCTGTCTCTGCGTAACAATAGAATAACAGCAGATTCCCCTTCCTCGCCGTCTTAATCTCGACTGATGTTTTCTTAGTAAATGCTCTATCCGCTCCACGCAGCGTGCAGAGAAAGTGTCACACTGAATGTAACAATGGCACAAAACGTTGTAGGCAGTACAGAGGTTACTTTTATTTGAGACGTCAATTCTACTTACTCTGGAAACGAGGGATTCTTCAAAGAGTAAAAGCACATCATCCCATGACTCTGCTTAAGGAAATCGTCTATAACGATGGGTAGAAAATATGTTAGTAAAAAAGGAAACTTGATATGTTGAAATGATTTATTAAAGGCTTGCCCTCTTACAATTAAAATATTTTTTCGCTAAGACTTATATCGTTCAGTATGTTTCTTTTTATTTTCAAGGATAAAATCATAAGTCTTGCACATGCGTGCTTAAAGTGCCTATAAAATGAAACGTTTTGCTATCTTAGTGGATTGACCTTGCTAAATGAGGCACGTAAGGGTGAAAACATTTTGTTAAAATCTCTTAGGGTTTTTGAGATACTAGCAAAGTAACATTTGTTGCCTTCAAGTGACGACGTCAATGCACGTACAAGCAGATTTTCATTTTTTTAAAATCTACTCTGAGAAAACGTCGAGATACATAATCAGTCCAAATTTGGCTTAAATTCATCCAAAGGTTATGGATTTGCAGCAGAGTTCATAAAATATTGAACGTTTGTCTGCACGAGCAATATCGTCATCACTTGAAAACACTAAGTTTCGACAAAATGTTTAACAGCTATTTTTCAGATCTATCCACCGAGATAGTAAATTTTTTCATGTCATAGGCACTTTAACGGTTTCTTGAGGCCACTAGTAACAGACACTGAGGCCAGATAGTTAGCAGCAATTCCCCTTACTAAATAGTTAGAAAAAAGAACAGTGAGCCTTCTCGCCTTGCCTCCCTTAACATCTTTCACTTAGTTAAAACGCTTAGACGACATATGTATATTTACATGTGTGTACATACGTACGTAAATCAGTAGAATGAACTCTTGTAACTAGACAATCAAAATCATCAAGGTGCGAACGTGTTCAAAACTCAACAGAGCTATCGCCGCACAGGATTCACAACAGATGGCTTTCTCGATA
Organism: Hydrozoanthus tunicans; assembly: GCA_026413305.1. Classification (NCBI taxonomy): domain Eukaryota; kingdom Metazoa; phylum Cnidaria; class Anthozoa; order Zoantharia; family Hydrozoanthidae; genus Hydrozoanthus; species Hydrozoanthus tunicans. The sequence goes on along the minus strand of JAOBAT010073757.1, from coordinate 16,297 downwards.
TAACTGTTACGACTGGTATTAAACTTGTTTATATAAAATAATCTTCTTAGTGACTTTCTCTGGGACGACCACCTAGGTTATCTTGGACCAGCTGTGTTGCTCCTATTGTCAGTGTGGTCAATAAAGAAACGACTGTTTTTAACTTGGCTGGCTGACTATGAACGGATGGGAAATGTTTGATTTACTTACAAGAGCCATGACCAACAGCAAATAGATCGTGATATTTTGGGTTCCTGTTAGAAAAAAAAAATTGACTGACAAACTAATCTCCACTTCAAATACTTTTTCAACTATAATTCGATCCCTGAACTCAACTTTTTTTATTTTATGGTGGCTTTGGCTGCTTCTTGGTTTCTCTTAAGTAGTACTGTGGTTGATTTTGACTGATATTTTGTGCTGCTTTCTTTAGCTCATCTCTGTCCGATATGATTTTATTGATCATCGGAAACAAAAGCTGAATTTTTATTTGTTCTCTACCAACAAGTTATGTGCTTTTTTGTTTTGTCTAGATCTGAAATCAGAAAAAAACTTGTTTTTCACGATCTGTGTTTGTATGTACTAGTATACACATTATAATTTTAGCAAAAAGAAACTTGCGCTTGTGAGAAATGAAACAGACGATGACTAATGAAAGCAAACGTACCAGCACAATGACGTAACAGCCATTCTCTTGGCTTTCTCATAACTAAATTTCCATAGCGGAAGCAGTGTCCCTTGGGACTGGTCCCGGAACTCATCCGACTGATCTTCCCAGTACTTAAAATCTAAAGGGCAAAAAAAAGTTAGTATCACAGTCCTTTATGCAGAGGGGATCAGCCTTTTTGGAGAAACTGAAAACAATCGAAGGATAACCACTTCAATGCTTAGAAGTAGGACCTTTCATTAAAATTGTTTTGTCCAGTGCTTGGATATGAGGACCAATGTTTTAACACTGGTACACTAATGGCTGCACACCACTTCTGCACCTATTGTCTTTATTGCTCTTTGCTAACTACTGAAATTACTTGGTTTTGAGGAAAAAAACTTCCAACAATATATATTTCAGGGTTGGGAGCCTCTTTTTGCAGTTCTTCAGGTTTTGTCCTTTTAAATAGTCGCGTCGTGTGAATAGTCGCTGTGCCTAGACAAAAAGGCTGAAAGTTCTAAAATCCTTATTCCTTCTTTCACAGCTACTGCCTGTCTATTGTTCGATCCACTTTGCCCAAAAAACATTACACAGATTTTAATAATATATTTACAAATGTACTTTACCTTGCGCGATGTCATCGAACGTGTTTTGATTGACCATTCTTTCGACAATCTTTGCAGGTTTGCCGATCCGAGCAATGTCATCGCCCTATTGAGTGGGTTATTTTTAGTGAAAAGTCAACCTTTTATTTGAAAACTACATATATATCCATTTTTTAACAAAAACTTTTCTTAGGCTATGCAAAACAACTTACAAACTAATACAAAACAAAACGTCCGTTTTATCAGCTCAGAGGTAGACAATTTTTTAAAACTGTATGTTAACTTATCCTGCCTTGGTAATAAACAAGACAAAGAAAAAACACTAATTTTTGTGGCTGGTCCTACTTATTATCAAGTAAAGTCAGTAGCAACGCGATCGACACAATGGTTGTTAGTACCACGCTCTTCCCGGTACAACGCCGCTCTGGCTGAGCTAAAAAAAGAAACAGATTAAACTATATACATTAAATAAATTCTGATTGACAATAATTTGTTGTTCTGTCCGAAAATACAAGAAAACACAATAAATACAACCCCGTTGCCCGAGAAACAAAGTTGTTAAAAAAAGCAATCACTCGCAACAAGAAAGTGGAACTCCATGTACCTTGACAGAAAATGACAAAGAACTTAACCGTGACTACAGTTAGTACCGCAGTCTGTGCCCTTGATTTATTCTCTTTGTGCAAACAAATACTTTAAAAATATTTCTTTTTTTTGTTCCATGAAAGCAAATTTTATACATAAGAACAGCAGTGTGTTTATGCCTAGCAGTCTCAAAGTCATACCATCTTAGCTGCTTTCGAATATCAAGCAACTTTTAGTCGTAACCCTGGTGGATGATGATTCTGACTTCTCAGTTATGCAGTTTTTTGGGGTTTTGCAAAGTAGAGGAGGTGCGATTACAAAGGCTGTTGATTTGTTCTTCCTATGCAGGCGTTCGTCGAAAAGAAACCCGAAGGATTTTGTGGAAACAGTGTATAAAGGTCCAAGAATTGACCCCTATGGAACACCACAAGCGATGTTTTTTGGCTCGCGAAGTGTTCTCTGCAACAACACAGACTTACTTTCGTTCTTAAAGATAAAGTGAAATAACCTTTTTTGCTATGTTGTCTATAGCACTGCTGCTTTTATAGAGAGATTTTGAGATTACGAGTGCAGCTTTCACTGAGATCTTTTGCAACCCAAACATGGTGTTGATTTAGATGAATGTTGTTTAACACCACAATCGCTTCTGGTAGAACAGTTGAAACCTGAAACACGCATAGCAGACTAACTCAAAAAAGGAAGAAAAAAGAACGAAAGGAAGAAAGAATGAAGGAAAGTCCATTCGGCTTAAGGTGTTATCAACACTGCTACATACGCTGTAGTTATTCACCAAGCTTACTGCCTCTCTTGGTGTTTTATTCCTTCGCGGCTAATACTGCTGTTCATTGCCTAGCTAGGTAACATCCTGGTCACATGTACCTGTGCTTCGACTGCAGTCAGTTTTTTCTTTTTATCTTCATCCTTCTTTAACGTTTGTGTTTTTCTGCTTTCCTTCTCTTTGTTCTTTTCCTAAAAGAATGCAAGAACGCAATAACCCTTAAACAATCGAGCCCACTACAACTAACATACCTGAGTTATCTGGCTATTTTGTTGACATAACGCTTTGTTAACTTCCTTACAAGACCTTCGTAAATTAGTTTTGCCCTTCATAAAACTGAAGCAGAATGTCAAATTGTTTAATAACAAATATTAGATCAAGATAGATTAACATCAGAGTTATCTTTAAACGTGCATTCATGTACTCAAATTGAGTAATATGCATCTTGTATAGGTTAGTATTTTTAAAAACTCTTTGTATAGTTTTTTTGTCTGAGTAATGAAGCCATTACAGAAACAAAAAAGTATAACAGGGTGAGTAGAAATAGAGGATATTACATGGGCACCCGGGGAAACGAGTTTTGTTTTCTAGTGTGGAAAGTATCTCTCTTTCTGCACAAGAAGATAAAATTCGTATCCTCAAGCGGTCATGCATTAATCTGTTTATTCTATAGACACTGCTGAAATTCCTACATATAAAACAAAATTTTCTTTTAAAGAATCGGTCGCATGTCTGAGCGGAAGGCACTCTTGCAATAGGCTAATCATGTTAGTAATCATGGCGACACCAATATCTTTACACGTGAAAGATAAAAATTGTATTTTCACTGCGCGCGACAAAGATTGTTTTTTAGTAAAAAAACATCCTGGTATTTAATCAGTATCTACATAACAAAAAAATTTAAATAGCACTTGTAGTACTGTTATATAACGCAGTTGAACTGGGCCCAGAAAACTGACTGCAAAGAAAGAAGTCTTAAGTCTATCGCGTTAAAGGGGAGTTGGAGTGTACAGTATAACCACCACCTGCACCTCCAAAGACACGTGAATACGTGAATATACATACACTGACACTTTCCCCATGGTTTACAAAAGATTATCTAAAATCTATACACTCGCTGTGTACATATTCAAAGCGTACCATAAACGGATACTACCACTTGTTTTAATGAGTTTTAACAATGGAATATAAGAAATGCAAAAACAAACTAAAAAAAACGCACCATTGCCGCTTCTTCTTTTAGCTCTTAATCACCCCTTTAACAACCGTGTGTAAGATTTGCCAAAAATTTTTATTTGGCTCGTGGTCATTGTATGAACTTTGCAGTAATGAACCGAGTTAATTGCTCTAGTTTATACACACCTGTCTTTGTATATCCTCTACGTATGCATCATATATTTCCCACTGCAAAAAATGTGTCAATCAAACTACTTTTTCCTAATAGTTCTTGAGACATACAGTAATAATGAATATAAATGTGAATAGGAAAAAATTTACTGTGTGACTTTTTAAGCCTTCTCAGCCACCAATCAGTCTATTCGATTTCTAAAAACATCAATATTTTTAAAAGTTTTTGATTCTAATAAGTTGTTCTTTCAAATAACTTTACAATAGAGTTTCACAAAGGTTTCTCTTTTATAGAAAAAAAGAGAATTCTTCAAAAGAACTGTTTTTTGCATTACCATATTTTGTGGTGCAAATCTCAAATGCCCCAGTAAAGTGGGAATTTGAAATCTTTGGCCCATTATCGTGTTAATGTAAATTACTACTAACTTAATTTTTTCCTTTAATAAAGTATTATCTGATGTTATAGCTTAACTAAGTTACAAGACAAGTACTAGGGGCTGAATTTCGCTAATTTGCCTTGGATCCTCTATCAAACATCTGATCCGCATTACATCGGGCGTACCTGACAGTTCGTTTGAACAAACATTCAAGAACTTTGTGGCACGTATTTATATGTAAGGTTTGAGAGAGAGAGTTATTACAAAGTGTTACAGCGCAGCCCATAACATTAAGCATGACAAGACGTATTAAAAACTGTGACAGTTGTTACAGAGTGTGTCAAGACTAAATTTTTATCACGACTTCTGGATCTTATCGTATTGGTATTTTACTTTTCTAGCAAATTTGTACCTGGTTTGCAGTTGCCGAGAATGTTGCCCTTGGCGGGGGTTCTGTTGAAGTTCCACGTTCCTTGTCAAAAATAGTTAAAATATTTGTCAATAAAACTGAAGCCTTAAATATCTTCTTTCAAGTAATTATCAAAAATGACTTAAAAACTTTTACTAGAAAACACAACTGGCTTTATCATAACGAAAAAAAAGTTATACATGAAACACAGAGTGGATTTTTTAAACAGCTCTACCATTTTTTCTACCATAACCTACCAAATAGGTTAATTTTTATGCATGAAGCTGTAATATAATTCAAAATAAAAACAATATAAATAATTTGTTTTAAACAAGTTAAGTGGTTACCAAACATCTAGGTTGCTAGCTCAACAATTTTAAAATATCTCAGACGTGTCCACATAGGTTTATGCATGTTTGTTTCACTCAAGGTTTTCTTGCTCCAGGTATTTTAACATAAATTTGAAACAGTGAACCAACAGAGTACAAATACTCACCCTGTACGGGTTGTTGTAGGTCTGCGATGCTCTCTCACTGTAGTTGAACTGGTTAGTCAGCTTCTTACCCCCGTTTGATGACGGAGCTGTTGAGTCTGGCCTTTCTGCTTCACTTTCACCTTTTTCCTAAATCAATGGTTGTACAATTGTCACATTATTAGTTGTTTATGTACCAAGTTTCTTCTCCGTGTGGAATAATAATAACAATAATAATAATAATAACAAAATAAAAGTAATAAAGTAGTATCTTATTCCATAAAGGATAATCAGGCATTCTGTATCACCTTTTTCCAGTCTTGGTGCGACGAGTAATATGTCAGTGCAGTACCGATACTTAGGAGATTTGAGTCAGATGGTATTAAGGTATTAAGCTCGTTAAATTAAGAAAGGGCTTGTTCAGGGGAAATGAAAAGGTTTTTGGAAGAGACGCTAAACGCTTTTAAGGAAAACGACAAACCGAAAAGCTCTAAGGTTGCAACAAAGTTCGGACTAACACTTTTCAAAGGTACAGCAAAATCGTTATGGCGATTGTGCTACTTAGTGAAAGACAAAAACTGCAGGAAGAAATGTTTCAGAAGTCGATACGCCTGGCTAAGCAAATGGCAACAACAAATAAAACTTTGCACAAATTTCCCTTTGTTTACAGAATGGCTTCAATAATAAAAATTGAAGTAAACGAGACGAACAAATGCTTTTTTGTAGTTCTCCGTTTCAGTGAGGAGAAAAGACGGCAGTTCTTATAAGAAAATAAGTTTGCTATCGATCGAAGCGGTTCGTCTAAAGTCACCACTACAAAAACAAAAACAAGCTGAATCGACTATTTTTTCCTAATCATGTAAATACTCAAGGCTCTATGATTATTTACAACACAGATATTCACTTCGCCTTCAACGAAAACTTGATAATTTATAGATATTATTCATAAAAATTGTGCAAAGATAGAATATAAAAATGACAGTTACTCGAGTTTCACGATCTAAGCGATTGTGCAGTTTGGATTTAAGGAGGGTAATCGTAACGGTCGGGTTTCTGATTTTTATCTAACAGACCCTTTCAGGGTTTATGTCACATGCTTATACGTAACACGAAGTAGCGAAAATCAGTCGGTGGAAAGAGCTACAAAAAACCATAATGTGGTACCATTTTTCATGGTGATTGGCTAAACACTCACGATTACACAGCTCCGTGAAATTACGAAATTTTTACAGATATCTGTATGTTAGTGGGCATGACTTACCTTTTAACTTAGCATTGGTGATTCGCATGGCTATATCATTACCATCTTTAAACATATCAACCCAAACTCGGGCAGGTATACTATTACTAAAGCATTCGATCAACTGGTAGCGACACATTTTTGCTTATTGGGCTAGTTAGAAAGGAGAAAGGGTCTATCCCAGCTCTACATGTTTATGAACAGTGCACTCTTAAGGTTTCGTGAAGTACTACTCGCATTTGAGTTTCTTTGTATCATTTTATAAACACAGCTTTGAATCAGAGGATGACTGGCTACCCAATAGCGCTCGTAAGAAGGAGCTTTAAGATACTGCTTGCTTAATCAAAACAAATGGTAGCTTTGAACCCGTATACATACATATAGACTTGAATCGAAGATAATTATGAGCAAACTATATACATAGTAGTTAGATACCATACACACCTTCTCTTCACCTTCTGGTTTGTTTTCCTTTTCCTCGTCATCTCCAGCCTCACTTGCATGTTCAGCTGTTGAGTGGTACGGAACGTTAAGTTGCGCCCCTCAGCTAAACAGTCACATTCTAGATCATCAATCATCCAATCAGGACAGGTGGGAGTGACAGTACTTACTTTAAGTTATACTTTGCAAAAACTTTCAATAACAGATAGTGTACATTCAAGTGTCTGTATGTCTGTAGTTTGCATTGTAAATTTGTATAGTGAAATTGTTGAAGTTCAGTTAAATTTTTGTGCCTTCTCTAGGTGATAAATGTGATGTTACTGACACAACTAGGCCAGTCTGATCAAAAGAAAATTGTTGACTCGATCACTTTATGAGTAGAGGAAACTATTCAAACGACTCATCAATTCACTTGATCCCTTTTCTCATATTTGATTTTGTGTGGTTTTACATGCTTTCCTTTATAACGTCATAAAAGGAATATAAATAAAAACTAAAGACAAAGTTTTAAGGGCAACTGCAAAGTTCTGAGAGCAATTCATCAGCAAAGAATAATATTATTCAATGTATCAACAATCAAGTAGGACTTGGTTGGTATATTTTATAACCCTAAAAAAACAGGCAAGCGCATGGTTGGATTTTTTACATTTTCTGATGTTGCTTTTGAAACCTGGCTCTCTATTTCAAGTATTAACGTAAGTGTATTACCCAAATAGAATTTCAAAACCTATGTCTAACTCATCCCTTTATTTTTATCTGAATACACAGGCCTTAAGTGCCTTGGTCTATAATGGCGAGACAGCAAATCAATAGAAAACTTACGTATTAGTCAACTATTAAAGCAATTAAGAACAGTACTGACAACAGAACATAAGTAGAGAAACAGAGAGGATAATATTGTTACTGACTGTGAGTAAAAGTCATAGCCGATGCAACTGAGTGTTCTGCACTAGAGTTGCTCCATGACATATTATCTGTATTAAGAACAAGTTAACAAGCACTGTTGATTAGTAGGTCCATTACGGTACTGTAATCAGTACAACAGAATTATACTGCACGTAATTAGAACAATTAGAGCATCAATATTAACGGTTAGTCTATGGTGGGTTAACAGTTAAAACAAGCACACAAATAATATTTCTTTGTAATTAGAGTATCAGAATATACAGTTCGTGTGGTCATGTTTTGTAAAAACATTAAAAAAACCTGGTTATGTAGTTAACCTTTTTTAAAACTTTTTAATGCCCTACTAATTATATTGGTTGGCGTAACAAATACCACATTAAAACGGCCTTCACACCAAGAAAATGTTGAAAGTCTTCGAACGAATCCCAAAGATAACCCATGGTCTAAAAATACTATTATGCTATAGATTGTTTACTTTATTTAATTCATGTAATTTGGTGAAAATAAAGAAAGCAATCATTGGGTTCACAGCACATTGAACATAGCCCACAACACCTACCGACTTTTTAGCCTGGCTTGTATAAGGAATATCTGAGTGAATGCCTAATTTTATGTACAAGAACAGAAACTTCTTTATGCTATATAACACTTGGGAAAAAAGCAGGTCCTTACTCCGTTATCAGAGAAGTTTAGATCCACGTTTGGTTTGTTAACTGCAAACCTCAAACCGCGGCTTGCAATTTCCAGTTAGAAATTTCCGACTATTCTGCGATTTAGATCTACGACGAGCAACTTTCCAATTTTTTTTTGTGTTTCTTTAAAAGGCGATCCGTACGTTCTCTAAATCCTCTGCTTTTCAATTCCTTGAAGTTTTCGACATCACTACAAGCAATTTGTTTTTAATTCCTAGGATTCAGGTCAACGACCGATAATTTACTGACAAGGTTAGCTACTGTCCCTAACAAAATATTTTAGTTAAATAGGTGTTCAATGTAAAGGGCGTTCAAATCTTAAACTTAGGAAACAGATTAAGTTCTTCGTTTCAGATGTAAGCTATGACTGGAACTTTGGCTTTCTTGCCTTCCGAACGCACAGGATTAAAACAAAGGACCTTACTTCACATAAATTTAAGTTCTGAGGGAATTGGATTACGTTAAAGCTTTTTCGCCGTGCGCAGTTCCAATATGCATGGATGGCAAACCACAAACGATAAACGTGAGCCCGGTCACATGGCCCCTAGCGGTATGCGGGTAGACATACTTAAAAACAAACATGGATCTTAAACTCTCTGATGTTTATAGAAGACCGAATACACAATGGTATTTCCAAGGTTGTTTAATATACAATTTACTTACATTTTGGAGATACAGTAAAAAGTAAAACTAAAAAAGATACTATTAGTTACTTCACTGTGACAGCAGTTTTAAGTTTTATAAACAAATGGTTTGAAAATATTCAATGTTTTTGTACCCAGGGATTTGAAAGCCCTGCCCCTCCCCCCACACACTGCTCACTTTTAATATTAAGCCCCAGAGACTTTGCTGCTAATGATATGTTTTCCCTTTTATCCCAGTTCTCACATAAACGGCCAAATCAGTTTCAGAAACATTCCAAAGTCACTACACAACTGTCATTTTATTACAACTACCTTAATTTAACTGTATTTTTTAAGAAGAACTGGTAATTGTTCTCTGGTTTTGAGCTTTAATCACTTTTTTACCTTATCTTAATAAGTTGATAAACACCTCAATAAACTGCAACACATTTATCTAACACCCAACAACAACCAGCCAACCCATGAACTTACACAATAACTTTGAGATATAGTTATTTTGGTTAGTTTTTATATTTTAGAAGAAGGTCAGTACAAAACTTAAAAACTGTTCAAGTACTACGATAATTGGTACTAGTACTAACATCTGCGCAATCTCAGCATGAGGCCAGTTAGTTGGTAAACAATGTTAAAAGGTTGCCATGGCTTTCTTTCTGCATTTAAAGAACAAGTTAGTGTTACTTAAGGTTAGTATGTGTCAGAAGGTTATACAAGCTGCTTGCTAGGCTACGGCAGTTATAGTTAGTCACTGTTTGAACAGTTTAATGCCGACAGCTAAGTTAGATGATTATGAATAGTATTGTACATTAACAGTTTTCCGTTAAAGACTGTTAAACATTAGATATAAAAAGAAAGCCGTTAGATAGGTTAGTAGAATTTCATCAATTCATTTAACTTCAGTCTTGATTGTGATTTTACTGGCTTAGTTAATAATGTTATACAAAAACCAATGCACGTAACTTCATGAGAACAGGACAAAAAGTGATAATTACTGTTAAAAAAAGGTTAAGTAGGTTCAGGTTCAAAAAGGAAATATAACTACTCAATACTTTAACCGCTTACTGAACAGTCTGCATTAACTTTAATTAGAATGATGCTTCAATTTAAGTTTAGTGTGATGCAAATTTTGAACATACCAAATCAAACTATTAAAGTTGACATTAATTAGTACTCTTTTCGTTCTACCCTACCAAAACAGCAGTGTTCCTCTTTAATTCTTGCTGCACGGATCTATGTTTTTAAGGTCTGGCATCATAAATTATTTCGTGTGCATGCTTCGCGAAGCAAAACATTTTTATTTGTTGAAAAAAATAATGCCCTGCGAAATGTTTTCATTTTCAGAATAATTTTGATGGGAGTCCAAATAGGGGTACAGCGACTGTACCGTTCAATTAGTTTGCCTTAGTAACCATTAAGTTAGTGAGAAGTCAAGCTATCCAGCTCAAGTCGATTTATCAGATTCTAACAGCTAGGCTTAATTCATGAATTACTATCAAATCAAAACCCCACTTACTATCGACCTGTCCTTGCCGTGCTTTTTGTCTCCTGGCTTCATCAGAATCCTTGTGAAGCATGTTACTTCGGAATAAAATATTGAAAAAAGAGTTTTAATCATATGTTATTTCCAAAAATGGAACTTTGTTGCATATTTTTTTTTCTTCAGAGTACAGTTCTTAACGTATATATAAACTCCACAATAACAAATTAATGCCAAAGAAGATGGAAAAGCTGACAATAATTTCTTTCGGTGCTGTTCTATATCATTTCTTGTTATTTTTAAACCAACATTTATCACCTGGGCTCAGTTGGTCAAGAGTACGAGTTGGTTTTAACTAAAACTTGTGGATTGCAGCAAAGAAGTTTTGCCCAAACGTTCATTTCAAAAAATTTCTTGCAATGAAAAGCAGCAAGAGCACAATAAGCAAGATAACCTTTTGATTCCGGATCAAAACAAATATATTTAAAAAAGTTTTTATTTTATAGGTTTTTTTAAGTGTATACGAAGAAAATCCTTGCTTACTTTGTAATTTTTTCATGTTGGGAGAAACGATGATGATTAGCTGTTTATGTTAGGTCGTGTAAAACAGTTTCGCAGCTTTGATTCTCTCTAGTTTCAAACACGTAAATTATCACAATATAAAGTTTTAAAAGCACTAAATAAAGGTACTCCACAAACATAAAGTAGCAATGAAGGTATCGAGAAGTTTGGATCGAACGTTGAAAACCACATCGTCTTAATAGCGCGGAAAATGAAACAAATTTCTGTAATGTTTTCAAACATCACGAACCTCACGCTGCAAAATTTTCAAATTTACAGAAATTGATTTTAAAACTCCTTTTGATACAATTAATCCAAGCTGGATGAATGCTAACATTCTCTTTCAACTTTGAGAAAGCCTATTGAAACTTTTTGGTTATTCAATAACCGTCGACCGAGCTTGAAAAAAATCGCTTTTTGAAAAACTTTCAGTTAAAAGAAAAAAAAGTTGAAAAACTTTCAGTTAAAAGAAAAAAAACAAAAGTCAATCTAATAACTATCAAAATTTTTAAATTGACAGAAAAAAAGGTACTTGCAACTTCTGAGATAGATGTACGTAAAACAAAATTAACGTATGCAATTTTGAAAAGATAGGAAAATTATATTTCTGAAATTTAACATGAAAGAAATCATAACTTTTTCATGCATTTGTGCGTGAAAAAGCTGGAAAGCTGATTTTTCGTTTTTTCGTGTGTGAAAAGTATATTACTTTAGCTGTGCCCACACTCAGTGAAATACATTTTTACATGTGCTCATGCTTAGTAATAGTTCTAAGTGAATTAATTAAACTGCTTATCGTCATTATGATGAAAACTGATAATAATGTGATGTTAAACATCAATGCAAGGTTAAACACTGCATTCTGGAAAAATTCTGATAACTTACCCATCAAGTGCAAAGTGAATTGCAAGCTGGTCAACACTTGAGGTTTGCTTGTATGTTCTCTCCTAGGAGCGCCAATTATTTTGTTTAGAATACAATTCGGATTTTCAAAATGGAAAACATATAAATTATTGAAACCAAAAGTATGTGTTGTAAATTGTAAGCTAAATAATGTACTACAACAATGAACAGGTCTTAGTATTTTCATGTTTACTTTAGTTAATAAGAGTCAAGTACTGTATTGCTAAAACTGGTTTTATAAATTAAAAATAAATATAATGAACACTGTTTACTAATTAACCAATTAATAAACAACTATGTTACCTTAAAACTGTAGCGCACAATGTTAGACGGAGCGTGAGGGTTGTTTGCTGTCAGGATCCGAGTAAATTCCTCTTTCAGCTCAGCCTCAGTCAGTTCCAACTGGTCATCTGGTTTGATTAGTTGCTTGGGCTGCAAATAATTGGCACATACATACAGAAACATGAACCTTAATTACTATACTATTACCTGCCTAGTAATTTAATTTACCTTCGGTAGTTTAGCACCCTTGTGTTTTTAGCCTTTCATTTATTTCAGGGTGCTAATATACCCCTAGTGATTAAATAATATCTTATTATTGTAATAACAGTATCGAAAAAAGAAATAAATAGTTGTTGTTGTTGAAGAGACAAGCTGATCGATGGAGTATCAAGTTCTAGTGTATGGTTCTAACCGTTTCAGCCCAAAACTGTTCATCAACATCTAACTTCTCCTTACAAAACTCATACAAAAATTTGATATTTGGTAAGAAGAAAGACGGAAATGCTCAAACACAGATTAATTACGAAGTTCTCAAGAAAAATGAAAATAATGAGAATGTTTAGCAACACGTCACTTGATGACATATTATATTTTATCACATACTTAGCTCGATATTCACGTAGTAGATCAAAGAAATACAGAGCATATCAGCCACCCATATCAATCACATGTGGTGATATCAAAAACAGCCAATCAGGACGCACGATTTCCACACCATCACGTGTGAATGATATGAAACTTTCCCGCCGTTGAACAACTTGTAAATCTGCTTCGTTGACGAATGATCAAGAGAAACATGGCAAGCGGCTCTTATTCTTGTTTTTCGCTGGTAGAGTCAGTTAGTGAATTTATAGAAGAACAAGAAAACAGCAATACTCAAAGGAAAACGAAAGGCGATCTGTCAGTGTTGGTTGAATTTCTACAAACCGTAAAAGTGGACACAAAAACCATTTTCTGTGTCAATAAAAACATTAATTTTGCATTAAACCCAGAATCTCACTTAGTATGTGATAAAAAGAAAATTACATGGTCACTTGGAGATACGAATTGTATTTTCTCGTGTTGAAAATATCTCAGCAGAGATAATTTTTCAACACTCGAAGATAAAATTCGTTTCTCCGCGCGGCCATGTAATATCCTCTATATATTTAGCTAGGGCTCAAAGGGTTTAAGACATGTTACTGCGTTGACAAATACTAAATTAAAAGAAATATCACGAACACAAGAGAAAACTATGGTGATTATGATCAGTTTAACAGCTGTCATTCTTAAAATTTATTTACAGTCGAATGAACATTAGACTGCTTTCCTAATTAAAAGTGAAATTTTTATTCATATTATATACAAGAGCTAAATTTAATTTGCATTATATCTACATTCTTGTTATACACAATTAACTAATATACAGCTGTTTCATACAAGAACAAGAACAGCCTAATAAAATACTTCTTGTAGTTGAAATAACATAATGCATCTATTAATTAGTTTACTAACATTTAGGGAGTTTGACATGACACTACAATTGTAAGGCGTCTCACAGCGATCTGTCAGACTAACCCATGTGGATGTACTTGTTCTAGAATACAAGGTGTCTGTTTCAACCTGAAAACAGCACAGTTACGTACGTTTTATTCGATGCCACTGATCACAAATTGCAATTAGGCGATAGCTTACATGTATAAACATGTCCTAACTACCATCTCAACATCTTCAACCACATTGTGATCATGCATTGAACACTTTTAATTAAACCATAAGAATGCTGATTAATTTGAATTCAATTTTACTGAGCTACAGCTTCAACTACCAATCAGAAGTTAACAGGCTGGTTCTCACAGGCAGGGGTAAGCTAAGTACGGTGAGAACCTTTTCCTGTTAACCAGTAACATTAGTTTACATGCATCAGTTCGCTTGCAAAATCGAGTGACTGGTCAACAAGGCTGCCGAAATCGAGCGATAAAAGGTAACAGCAGTTTTTTACTTTCGAGATTGTTAAACTCATTGATAATGGATTGTAGGTTTGCTTGGCAAGATGATCCGATCTCGTCATTGATTCACTTTTATATTTAAAGTGCATATGAAGTGGAAATTTTTATAACTTCAATGGATAGGCCTTGCTAAACGAGGAATAATGATGAAAAAAAATTGGCCAACATCATTCCTGGTTCTCGAGAAATCAACTTTTAAAAATTGCATCTGATGATGTCTTGAGTGGTTCCGAAAAGTTTGCAGTTTTCTAAAATCTGCTGCCAATCCGTAAAATGTGGGTGGGTTTGAGCCAGACTTGAACTGATGCTCCATCTGCCTCGGATACCTCAATAACCAAACTTTAGCTGAAATACACCCAAATGTTATGGATTGGCAGCAGTTTTTGAAAAAATGCAAATTTGTCAGAACCACTCAAGACGTAATCAGATGAAAATTTTAAACGTAAATATCTCAAGAACCAGGAATCAAAGATTTTAGCAAGATTTTTTCACCGTTTTTCCTCATTTAGCAAGGTCTATCTGCTGAAGTAATACAATTTTTCACTTCAAGATTTGCTTGCTTTCACCAGACCCTGTTTGACTTTGCTGGGTTTATTAACCTCCATGGCGCGGTGTATTCAAAGTTATTACAAGAAAGATTCGACACTTCCACTCAATGGCACATGCATTACCAACAGCCTTGCATACACAAAGCTGAAGTACACACAGCCAACTGCTAACCGAAAACGTACATAAACGGATGACTGAACATGAGTTTAAAACGCAATTCAAGGATTCTGGCGAATGTAACTCATATACACATATTTCTTAATGCCTTTTTATTTTTCAAGGCATCTAACTACAATCCATTGTTTGAAAACAACAGGAAACAAGAACAACTACGATTCATATGTTGGCACCAGCATAAATACAGTTTGATTGAGAAAAGACATCAAAGAAGACTAGACGTATTAGTACTGCAAAACAAGACTGCTTTTCAGAAAGGACCCGGAAAAAGATCCAGACATCAATCAGTCAAACACTTAGAGCACAGACTTCCGCAAAATCAAGTTCCGTCTGCATTGAGGATGCTTGATCTCAAGAACATGCATATACCGGAGACAAGTTCTGTCTCTTAGGCAAAGATGTAAAACTTGGTTACGCACTTGGACTATGAGAAAGAAACACTTCTTTGTGAGTGGACGCAGTTTTGCCGGCTAATAACCAAAATGGCAACACTGTCGTAAGTGTTCTAATGGGTTTGTCAAGAAAAATCTTCTTTCATCTAAACTACAAAGAAATCAATTAGCTGAACCACAAAAAAGCAGTGCTGTTAACAGTTCCGTACCTAAGCGCACATTTCGCAAAAATTTCAAGAGGGGCTGTCCATTTAGCAACTTCGTGAAGGGCAGCAACATTGTTCTTTCAATAGCACTTTGGTGATGATAAGCCGAAGTCAACTTTAGTTGAACATCCAATAAATGAGCTAAAGCCCTCACTATAACAGCTGCAAGTTCCATCAATCAATACGTACGGCCGTAACGCATCTGCGCTTACAAACCATGGAACTGTGATTTCTAGCCTTGAGTGTTTAGAAAAATTTATTTTGTTAAAATTTTCAATTAATCGATTCGATCTTGTTTAGCTAGACAGTTTTAAACTTTTTTTATTCATTTGCCGCGAGTCGGTTTGTCACAACACTCGTGTTCTCCCAGCATCCCGTGTGGTTTATTATTCCGATAAACTCCACCATTGACCAAGCGAACGGAAACTGCGCACGCGCAAAGGATTCTGTGAAGCTTTAAGATTTATTTCTGTCCTGTGGTGATTGGTCAGTTTTTGTAGTCTCAGGTCACCTGGCTAGAAAGGTATGTTTCATTGCTTAAAAATACAATAGCAGACAAATCTCTGTCGGAGTAAACAGAAATTGTATGTGCTTCAGTTTTGTTCGAGCAAAGAAAACACCAATGATTGATTTGGTAGCTGAGG